>JABUQX010139531.1:0-2500 GCA_015478945.1 Trachelipus rathkii
GGTGAACCCGGAAAAGAACACCCAGAACTTCAATCAACGCCTTCTAAAAAAAACACAAAATGAAGAAAGAAAAAACTACAATAAAAATCCCATCAGAAACTCGGAGAAAACTGACTCAAGGCAATACGAAAATTACAATTACGAACTGCTTCAATTTTATCTTCTAATTTTGGATTATGTCATATTATATTTAATACACTATGGTTATGGTCTGTCATCCTTTTCAACGAACTCTCACAGTTCGAGATTTATTGTCGACATAGCAAACTTCCATTTACGGTATGATTTCTTTGTCATTCATTGTGGTCAGTAGTTTGATTATGGGCAGAATTCATTTTTGGATTCCCAACTACGAACTTGATTTCCTTTTCGAATTCTAAATTGTTCTGTGACCTCTCCCTTTTATGTATGAAAAGAATTTTTTATTCAAATAACAGGACCTAAATTTCAAGCAATTTCGCCTCTACATATGTAACTTCATTTACGGTATGGTTTCTTTTTTCCAATACCCAATTTTTTTTGTAAAGTTTGGATTATGGGCAGAATCATTTTGGATTCCTGTGTAACGAACTCTGATTCCTTTTTCGAATTCTAAATGGTTCTGTGACCGCTCCATTTTATGTATGAAGAAATTTTCAAATAAAGGACCTAAATTTCAAGCAAGCAACTTCGTTTCTACATATGTCAAGCAATGTTTCTCTCGTAACTACAGCTTTGAAAACTATTTACGTGCGCATTGGTCAAATCATGGATACATTAGAAACGCCTTATACTGGACCTTTCATTGGATTCAACGGTTCGATCGATGTGGCCTATTTAACTTGTGAATAACTCAATTGTTCAATATTAATAATTATGTATAAACATTTTTGTCTTTTATGCATTTAAATGTTGAATGTTTGTTTATATAAAAACGGATATAACCAAATACTGCTTGTGTTTAATGCACCTTTTATTCTTCCCTGTTATATAATAACTTTATTGTATTTTTATGTATTCAAATATTTGTATATATGTTTAGATCTTCGGATGTAACCAGTTATGCTCGTATTTGAATATTTACATTTCTTGTATACTATTTTTGCCTTCAAATGTTTGTATGTCTACTTATTTCTTCGGACATAATTAGATATGTTTGCATTTGAAAGTATAACTGTATTTTATTTATTATTTCTTGTATATTTATTATAACATACTTTCTCACTCCGTGTTTAGCGCAGGAAGTAATGTAGCACTCCATTATAACTTTGTAAAAATTTTAATTTATGTTCGTACTTATGCTAAGATTTGCGCGAGCAAAATTTTAGCATAAGTCGAAGTGAAATGATATATAAACCCGGCCTGTTGAGATGCTCTTCAGTCAGATATTGAGTCAGATAAAATTAATTATTAAGAATCAGAAGAAAATCTCACTCAAGATACTCTCTCCAGGAATCCTCCCGGCAAGAGAGGTAAATTTCAAGGAAAGGGCTGCGACTCGAATTTCGATAACAAATTCTCGCACAAAAAAAAGGGTGGAAAACGCGCTGGAAAAGGCTGTGACTACCAATTTGCCTACGAGAGAGTATCTCAACAGAAGGGTCTTTTATCTTTACTTTTATTGAATATCTACTTATGTTGAATAAAAACATCATTTCAAATATGGATTTCTAAATTACCATCCTCTTATATAGGGTGCTTGCTCTTAAAAGAAGCCACCAATCTAGCAAGTCATCCCTATATATATATATATATATATATATATATATATATATATATAATATGTATATATATATATTATATATATATATATATATATGTAATATATATAGGGTAAATATATATTACAATGGAAAATATATATTAAAAATTTTGACCATAAATGTGCTGCAAGAGCTTCAAAAGTCTCATTCTGTTATTCATGCCAGAAATATCAATACTCTTTCGAAAATTTATACTTTAAATTTTTAAAGTGATATATATATATATATATATAATATATATAGGAGGTAATAATAATATATAATATATATAGTACACATACTATATTATATATATATATATATATATATATATAATAGAAAAGATACAGTTTAAACATGTTTTTATATAAGAAAAATATTTATAAATATATATTGTCAGTGTCTTTCATATATTATTATATATAATATATATATATTACTATATATATATATATATATATATATATTATATATATATATATATATTATATATATATATATATATATATAATATATATATATATATATATATATATATATATTAGTGATGGACCGGATGTCAAAATTTGACTGTTTGCGGATGCGGATCTTAAAGAGGATGAGGATGCGGATGCGGATGCGGATCTTAAAGTAGATGAGGATGCGGATGCGGATGTTTACTCTTTGAAGTTTGAATTAAAAATTATATATATATATATATATATATATATATATATATATGATGGATATGACATGATAAGATGATATATATATATATATATATATATAATATATATATA
>JABUQX010139531.1:25000-27500 GCA_015478945.1 Trachelipus rathkii
ACTACTACTACTACTACTACTAATAATAATAATAATAATAATAATAATAATAATAATAATAATAATAATAATAATAATAATAATAATAATAATAATAATAATAATAATAATAATAATAATAATAACCTTCTTTCTTTCCCCAAAACAGAAAAGTAGTAGAACAATATGACGCAAGTCGAAAAGAAAGCGCAGCCCTACTGCCCCCTTACCCTTAAGTGAGAACTGGTCGCAATAAGAAAAATCCACCCTTGGGTTTCACGGGACTGCAACCTGCCCTTACTGTGGCATCTCGTCAATCTAGGGTTCATTCCTTGGCACATGTGGGTCACAACCATACCACTCACAAAACCCCGCCATTCACTCTTATTATACACCTTTCTTTTCGCCTCTGCCAAATTCACATTCCTCTCCTTCAGGCATTCCTTTACTAACTCAATCTACTATTTCTTCTGTCTCCCAACAGTTCAATTCCCAGAACACTCACCACTATACATCTGCTTAACCAACCGACTATCATCCATCCTTTCCATATGACCAAACCATCTCAACGTGCTTTCGTGTTTTCTCTCATTTATCCCTTTCTTCACACCACACAACTCCCTAATACGTTCATTCCTCATTTTTATCAATTCTTCTCACACCAAACTAAGATTGCCCATCTGAACACATTGTACTTTGGGAACTATATACCTCTTATTGCATACCATAGTTTCACTACTAAACATTAACACAGGTAACAATCTACCCTCATGTAAAGCCCTAGCTCACTCAAGACTTAGTCCCTTTACAGCCACCAAGGATTTAATTGCACCAACCACCTTCCTGCCATTCACAACTTTCTTACTACACTCTTCATCATTCGTTCCCTTTTCATCCACCATATATCCTAAATATTTAAACTCAAACACTTGATCCAATTTGCTCACCATCCATTAACTCTGAGGACTGTCCTCACTCACAGCAATAACCTTACTCTTATCTACGTTTACTTTCAAACTCCTCCTTTTACACACCCTGATAAATCCCTCTACCAATTCTCTCAAAATTTTCAGATTCGCCACACAAACCAAATCATCCGCACATAATAGGTAGGGACACCCTCCCCTCTTTTCTATTCTCCATCATTCTAACGCCTACCAAATCCACCCCCCCCTCTCATACTTTCATAACCCCTTCCATATACCAATTGAATAACCAAGGATCCATAACACATATCTGCCACTCCGCTGTTAATATTAAAAACCAATCACTTTCAACTCCATTTATTCCTACACATTCACTATCATGATACATACTTTTGATTCCTTAGTAATACAGCCCTGATATAATAATAACAAAAATAATATATATATATATATATATATATATATATATATATATATATATATATATATATTTAAGCACTTATATATATATATATATATATATATATATATATATATATATATATATATATATATATATATATATATATATATATATATATATATATATATAAAAGGAAAAAATTTTGTATATAAGATAAAAATTTTTAAAGTCAACTTCCTGACAACCGCAGTTTCGGTGGTGAAGACCAGTGACAACCGCGGTTGCGGTTGCAGTTGCGGTTGTGTAGACCAGTGACAACCGCGGTTGCGGTTGCTTCGCATTTGCGGTTGCGGTTATTCGATCCATCACTAATATATATATATATATATATATATATATATATATATATATATATATATATATATATATATAAATATATATATATATATATATATATATACACATATATATATATATATATATATACCCCTCACTCTTCTATATGCCATATATATATATACTCTCTCTCTCTCTATATATATATATATATATATATATATATATATATATATATATATATATATATATATATATATATATATATATATATATCTATCTATACTGCTTCTATATATATATATATATATATATATATATATATATATATATATATATACGTATATATATATATATATATATATATATATATATATATATATATATATATATATATATATATATATATATATATATATATATATATATATATATATATATATATATACAGTATATAGGTATGTTCAAAAGGTATCCGACCTTTGTTCATAAAAAATATTCGTATCCAAATACAACAAACTTGCACTAATCTCCTTCAAAGTATTCCCCTTGGGCTGTCACACACAACTCCCAACGGTTCTGCCACTCTTGGAAACAGAGCTGGAACGTCTCATTTGGTATGGCGCGCAGCTGGTCCATCTCATTCAGCATAATGTCTTCTCTAGACTGAAATCTGATACCTTTGAGGGGCATTTTCAGCTTGTGAAAAGCCGTAAATCACACGAAGTCATGTCGGGAGAGTAGGGAGCCTGAATAAGCAGAGGTATGCTATGTTTGGCCAGGAATCTTGTATCACGTGTGAAGAATAGGCGGATGCTCTATCGTGATGGAACTACCAATTGCTCGCTGCCCGCAA
>JABUQX010139531.1:32500-35000 GCA_015478945.1 Trachelipus rathkii
GAATTTGATTTTTTTGCTGTTTTTTTTTATTTTTATTCTTCCTTTCAATTTTCTAATTTTAAAAAAAACTACTTCCTCTCTCTCTCTCTCTCTCTCTCTCTCTCTCTCTCTCTCTCTCTATATATATATATATATATATATATATATATATATATATATATATATATATATATATATATATATATATATAAAACACAAATATAAAAATATATTTTTATATATATATATATATATAACTTTTGATAAGGTTCCCCACATAAGGCTGATGAAGAAGTTACTTCAATGTGGTATAGGTGGAGTGGTACATTTTTTTTTTTTTAGTTGTCACCACCACTCACGGGCAGAGCCCTATTCAGGGAGGGGGTGTTGCACACCAAAGTTTCATCCGCTAGCGCAAATTACGCAGATGAACATAGACGCAGGCTTTAAAGTGAGGGAGATTAAATTCAGCAGGAAACACAGAAGATGGAAGAGAATTCCACAGAACAGAGGTGGCAGGAAAGAAGGAAGCACCGCAGCGAACTAGCCTGGGGTTACCAATATCCACACAAAACTCATGCGCAGACACAGCACCCCTTGTGCTACGCGGGCGTCGTAAAGGTGGTGGTACGCGAGTGACAAGTTCCCTCGAGCACCTGCCGCTGCGGTACCTATAGAAAAGAGATAAAGCACCAACATCGCGCCGCAAAGATAGAGGGTCAAATGAACTGGAAAGTACAGGACAGTTTATAAGCCTTTTGGCTTTTGACTCGACCCTGTCCAAAAGCCGGGTGAAACCCCCAAAGATATGAGAACAGTACTCCATACAAGGGCGGATGAGACCCTTGTATAGCTGGAGTAACTGAGAAGTCTAAACAGAACTCCCAGTTTCTTTGAGGCCGCCCTAGCAACCGTTGTGATGTGAGGTTTCCAAGACATTTTTTTGTTTATGTTAAGGCCAAGGATGTTTATATTGTCAACAGGAGAGACGAGAGAACCGTCGAAAGAGATAGGAAAGTTGGAAGGTGTTTTAGAGAGGGAGATTTGTAGAAGTTGAGTTTTAAAGTTAAATTTCACAAGGTTGAGACGACCCAAATCGGAAATTCTATCAGATCAGCGAGAATAGAATCGGAAAGATTAAGACGAGAGGCAATTCTAGAAGTAAAAGAAGGAGCAGAATTGAAATGAGTTGAAGAATGAAGGGTCGAGTCATCGGCATACGAGTGGATAGAGTTAGATGTGCAGGTGAGAAGATCATTAATGAAAAGTAAGAATAAAGTAGGAGATAAGACAGAACCCTGAGGAACACCACTATAGAAAAAGAAGAAGAAGTCGCTCCATCAACCACATCCGATATTGAGGACATGAAAGAAAACTAGACATAAGTAAGCAAAGAGAAGGAGGAGGGGAGCTTGGAGAGCAGTGACGCGTGCCATACCCGGTCAAATGCTTTGGATATGTCAAGCGCCACCACGCAATTCTCCCCGTAGTTTCTAAGAGCGGAAAACCATAAATCAGTTAAATAGGAAAGTATATCGCCAGTAGACCTTGAACGCCGAAAGCCGTACTGGTGATCGGAAAGAAGAGAATTAGATTCCAGATGGCCTAAGAAGTGAGAGTTAAGAAGTGTTTCAAAGATCTTAGATAGAATACAAGTGAGAGCTATAGGGCGATAGTTAGAAGGATCAGAGCGGCTTCCTTTTTTTGGAATAGGTTGGACATGTGCGTGCTTCCAACACTGAGGGAAAGTGCTAGTATTGAGACATAGAGAATATAGTTGAACGAGGGGCGGGGTCAGCACGTAAGCACATTCCCTCAAAACTCGGGGAGGAATGCCATCCGGGCCACCCGCCTTCCAAACGTTCATAGATCTCAGGAGCCCGTGTACCCGATCAAATGTAATCACAGGTAAAGACATAGGACACCTGAGAGGAGAAGTAGAAGGAGGAGGAATGCCAGAATCGTCCAAGGTTGAGTTAGAGGAAAATAGGAGGCCGAAGAGATTGACCTTTTCAGTTGGAGAGTTAGCAACAGAGCCATCAGATCGAATAAGAGGGGCAAAAGATGATTTACAGAAATTGTTAGAGATGTTTTTGGCAAGAGGCCAGAAAGATTTGTTAGTAGGAGATCCAAGGAGGTTAGCGCACTTTCGTTTGATGAAAGCCCGCTTTGCTCGTCGAAGAGTATCCCTGCAACGATTTCTAGCTGAGTGAAAATTAGCGAGAGTGATAGGAGAACGAGAATTTTTCTCCCGATACGCGCTGTCTCTAGCCTAAATGGCCAGAGAACAAGCACGATCGAACCATGGATTATGAGGAGAGAAAGATTTAGTCGAAGAAGGAATGAACCTGCTCATCCCATCAACGATTACAGCTCCCACTTTAGTGGCAGAAGCCGAAGCGTCATCAGGGAGTCTAAACAGTCATTCAATTATAGTTGGCGTATTGGACGCAAGGCCCCCCAATCAGCCCGATCAAAGTGCCAGAAAAAACGCATAGGGCAGGATGGAGCTGTTGGAGAG
>JABUQX010139532.1:0-5000 GCA_015478945.1 Trachelipus rathkii
TATTATATCTTACTATATATATTATATATTCATATATACTATATATATATATATAATATATTATATAATATATATATATATATATTATAATATATCTAATATATATATATATTATATATATATATTATAATATTTATATATATATTATTATTAATTATATATATGTATATATATAGTATATATAAATTATATAATTATATATATATACTATATATATATATTAATATATATATATATATATATTATTATAATAATATATATTATATAAATTTAAATATATATATATTATTAATTAATATATATATATATATATGTTATATATAATAATATATATTTTATTAAATAATATATATATATATAATATATATATATATATATATATAATACTATTAATAATTAATAATAATTAATTAATATATTATATATAATATATTATTATAATATATTAATATTATATAATAAAATAATATTATATATAATATATTTAACTAATATAATATATATATGCACAGTATTATTTATTAAGTTACATAGTACTTTGATACTTTGATACTTATGACTTAACTCACATGTACTAATTGATTACTTGTTTAACTTGTATAACATTGAATAACTCATAATATTCTATGAGTAAACTTTGTACTTGTACTTATGTTAACTTGAAACATTCTAGAGTTAACTTATGTCACTATTTACTGGTACTTGACTTGACATAAATGTACTTGAATACCATCTAATACCCTGATATATATATATTTTAATTATATTAATATATATTATATTAAATTATATAATATATAATATATATATTATATTAATATATATACTATATATTATATTATATATATATTATATAATTAATTATATTATACTATATATTATATATAATAATATATAATATATAATATATATTATATAATATTATTATATATATATAATTTATTATATAATTATTAATATTCTTATATATTATATAATATATATAACTATATAGGTTATTTTAGTCTCTAAGATTTGTAAATTTATTGATGAATGAACAGACAAATAGTAACAATATAACTGCTATATTTATAGGGCATCTTATAACTATAATTTTTTTTTTTTTTTTATTACACATTAAACAAAGTGAAAATTTATTTCGTATTTTTTTTACTTAATAATGAACTTACGGAAGTAAAGATGTGACGCGACCCAAGTTATGATCTCAGGGTTTTTATGAAAAGATTACGTGTATATCTACTTAGGGCACATATACGGGGTTCTTTCTTTTCTCTATTTTTTTTGGGAGGTTACTATTTTTTTTTACCATTCTAGCTATATTTAGGTTATGTATTATCAGGACTATAGGTATAGCTCTAACATAATATTGGGGTGCAATGATTTTTGTAAAATATTATATATATATATCACCATGCTATTACAGTGGTGTCCTAATATAGAGTTCTAGCGTGTATGTGATGGTAATATTGTGTTATCCAGCGTATATACCTTAGCCTCCTAGTACTAAGTTATATATACTTAGTTTAAAATTAATTGCTTAATTTTGTTTAACATAAAACTTATATATATGTTACTATCATATTGTAGCCTATAATTAACAAAATAGTAATAAATATACTACATATATATAAATCACTTTATTGGATTGGCTTAGGTTAATCATACTCGTCATTATCCACGCATTTTTGCAAACCACTTTCACCGCATACGACGTGAGGCATACCGCACTATTTGTATTAAAGAAAAATCACAATATTCATCTCGACATTTAATTAATTCGTCCTGGTTCTAAAAATCCACGCGCGGTATAGCCATGCGGCACTGTTTGCAGACGTAAGACTGTTTGAGTTATTGTCGAGCATGTGTTGACTACCAAAAAAAAATGATATATTAATACTAAAAAATACTGATTATGTTATTGTATGACTCTGAAAAGACATGTATAAAAGTGTTAGGTATCTGGAGGATGAGAGTCCTACGAAACTATAGCAGAGACTTGAAGTTTCCTATATTTCAATATAAATGTTATGCAAAACACCTTGGCAAACTAGGACCAGAGGTCCTAGTGGGAAACTATTGCGTGTTTCGTTGATTGAAAGGAGTAGTATTTTGGAGCACACTCACTACTGCTGAGAATCCTCTGCTTTGCGTCATCGCAGTGGATATTCGAGTGGCCCTTTATAGTGTGTAATTCAGTTCTTCAATGTCACAGTAGTTGGGAAATTGCTGGGTAAACAGTGAGCAGTAAATAATCAGCATCTACGTTCAGCACTATAAACGCTCATTTCTTGAAGATACCAGAGCATGTCTTAGGAGAGAATAGAAAACTGACCAAAGCTTCATAATCCATTAAATAAATCAGCGCCTTATCACCCTGAACCACTTCGTCCAATGCTATGTTAAATTGATCGACGTATGAAGAAAGAGCGAAATACTAGAAATATGACAAACATTATGTCACGAATCCTTTACTGTCAAGCTCTGTTAGAGATATCTTCAAATGAAAATGCTGACGGTTTAAAAAAAATGAAACGACTCGCAATATGAAACTACGCATGCTTAGCATACATAGGGCCTTCATAGTTTCCTGTTGGACACCATCTCACTGAACACTTCATAAAATATCACTATCATACCAACTTAAAAAATGTCATATAAACTAAAAAGTTCACATATAAGTATACACTGCCGCGGAAAGTTCATAGACACAGTGCACGAGTTAAGTATAATATTTTTGTACATGTACAATCTATTTGTCTAAGTATATACAAGTTATAACGAGAACTCGTAAATAATTTTTATAGCTAGTGCCTGGTTGCACATGTGTGATGGAACGAATCACTGCGCTAAATCCGAACAGTCTATTAACTATATCGCCATACCTACCTTATAAAAGGTAAAAAAAGACTGTAAATACTACAGGAACAATACACTTCTACACGTTAAATTAATTAACTAGAATTCACTTGTAGAAAGAAATTTCATAACAGTCCAGTAGTGTAATGCCATATAAATAAATACAATCCGATTACAAAAAGAATCTGACTAGTTAGCAATATGTTGAAACACTATCTACCACCTAAAATGAATCGAACTATATAGATATCATATGACTGATCCACGTAATCAGTTTGGTGGAAAGTTAAGCAAACTGTTTAAGCTACTAGCTTTATGAGTAAACTTTGGCAATTAAAATACTAGGTCACTGTTCCTCTACAATACTTATCTGTTTCCAAGTGAGAGAAAATATTTAGCTCAATGCAATTGTGGTCTAATATTAATAATGTAATTGAAAAATGAGAAACTACGACTCCTTCAACAGAAAAGGCAAGAAAATTATGTAATGTTTCATCAGTATACACAGCTCTTCCTATATTTAATTATCAACTTACTAGTGCATAAGAGTATTTTATATTTTCTACTATTTGATTAATATGTCCCGCAGTGCAGGTCGTTACGGTCATTGGTAGGAAAGACGGTTGGTGTAAGTGTGATATTATGATGTTGGATCCGCCTTTACCCTATAGACTAACACCCCTGGTAACAATTATATTATATAATAAATTGTGGCTAAAACTCGAAATATTAAACTATATATATACTATATTATACTATATATTATATTATATTATTACTATATAATATAATTATTATATATATTTAAATTATATTATATATAACTATATAATATATATATAATCTATATTATATAATATATATATATATATAATACTTAATAATATATAATATATATTAATTATTTATATATATATATATATATATAAATATATAATATATATTATATATTGCAGACATCCGCATTATATCCGCATATCCACAGTCCTCTGGCGCGTAGGAATGCTATAAAACAACTCAACATCCGCATCCACGCAGATCTATATCTGCATCCCTGACAATTTTAACCTGACGGATGCGATAAAAATGATCATTCCGCTTGTACTATCATCATATATTATATAATATTAATATATAATATAATATATATTATATAATATATATTTATATATATATATATATAATATATAATAATATATATATTTATATATAATATATATAATATAATATAATATATATATATATATATTATATATTAATTTATATATATATATATAATATAATAATATTAATATAAATATAAATATATATATATATATTATAATAATATATAAATATCATGTAGAAAAAAAGAAGTAATACTCATTAAGTAAACGAATTTAAACATTCATTAAACCTGTTACAGCTTGCCTCTTTGCTAACCGTATACTGGTTGTGGGATAGATAGCTAGAGACTAAACAATTCTACTATGAATAGTACGACCACCTTGTCGCAGGGGTAGAGTAAAGAGTACCTATTGTGCAGGACGGAGAGAGGGAGTGAGGCTAAGTTCACCATGACCAGGTATTGGTGGCTGTCTGAACCCAATAAAACCCTTACAAAACACTAGAACCTCGCGAGATCTACGCGTAGTCTAAAAAGCGCGAGAGATACAATTTGGCCCTCTTCTCGGTGAAGGCCGGAGTTTGTGTCCCAGGCTCATTACGACATTCCCCGTGCAACTTTAATCAAAAAAGTTCACCGTGTTAGCATAAGACAGTGCCTTCGTTTATTTTGTATTGTCATTCAATAAATAATATCATATTGATATCATTTTGAAGATGATTTTACTAATCTTAACACTTTATACAATCCTACTTTATTTGCACTGATTTTATTTGCTGGTATTAATTAATTTATTATTCTTATTATTAATTTTATATTATATATATTATTATTTAATTTATATTATGATTAAGTTAATGTAGTTATAGTTTAAGTTACATGTATTTAGTTACTATGTTATGTGTATGTAGAGTAGCAGCAGTACGCCAGCATATGTTGAAGAAATTGTATTGTTCTTAGATAGTTGAGGTTAGTTTCCTAATGTTAGTACTAAGTGTATAAGATAGTTATCAGTAGTTTGGTAGTTTTCAGTTTAGTA
>JABUQX010139532.1:12500-17500 GCA_015478945.1 Trachelipus rathkii
TATAATTGTTACCAGAGGTGCCGGGAAGGGGATCAACTCATCACCTGCCAACCTCTTTCCCCAGCTCGACCTTAATGAGTTCTAATGGATTATACTACTCTTTGCCTAGTATTGAAATTCAAATATAGGAAGGCTGTGCTTGAGAAACATCAATTTTCTGCCTTTTCTGATGAGAATTCTGTTTCTCTTTTCATCATATATTAGCCAGCATTGCTAATATTCTCATGAGAACAATAGATTGGAGACAAGCCAAGATTTTTATTTGCAGTTTACTCAAGCGTGGGTAAACAGTTTGCTTAACTTTCCCACCAACTGTTTGGATCATCATTTGAATCTAATCGTTTTCTTGGTGGTAGTTTTCAATCATTTGCACTACATCTTTTTTGTGTATGGGCGTGTTTTCTATCCTCTTAATAAACCTTTTCAATCCATCATCTATTTATTAATTACTTATAAGAGGTGTTGAGATTACCAGATTTCGTTGCAACTTTTAATGGTGGCAGGGTTAATAATAGACTGTTCAGTTGAAGTTTTCAACTGCAGCACAAAGTACGATTAACTTGTTCTAATATTGTCACAAAAAAAAAACTTGCCTTTATAACGGGAATCTAAGTAAATTGCAATAGCATGAATTTATGTTTTATTATTTCACACAGAACTAAAGCCTTTTTCTAGCTCTAGTTTTAGGTACAATCTTTCATTTTTTTTTAAAGCTTCGTCAGCATTTTCATTTGAAGATGTTCAAAATGCTTAACGTTGAGATTAATGGTATTAAATCAGACAAATATGTAAGCTGTATGGGCCTTGATTTTTCAGTGGTTTTTCAATGGTTTCAGCTGGAAGCTTATTTTGATGTGATATGATGTCATTTTCACATTATAATAAAATAGCATAGTTATTCATTATGAAGCAAGAGGTTCTTTGAGCAGTACTTCTTTCCATCATATGAAGTGTACTATTCCAGCAAGTTGGAATGTCTTTGATAACTTCGGTAAGATATGGAATATCAAACCGTTTTTGGAACTGCATTAACTCACATTTTCATTTTTCTTTTCAGTTCATCTGTAGGTATTTTTATTTTTAAAAATTCTTTATCAAATCTATCGACAATAAACATCCGCGCAACATCCGCATGGCAAAGCGCGGATGCGGATGCGGGTGCGGATCTTTAATAATGTGCGGATTATACCGGATACAGATACGAGATAGGATATTGCTACCACTACTTCCAACATATATATATATATCTTTTTATACATACTATACTCCTTATACCATATCATATACTGCTGCTATACTATGATATATATTATAATTATTTTACAAAACTTTAAAAATTTTGTTAGTCAAGGTTACTGATTAAAACTGAATTAAAATAATAATAAAAAAATAGTGAAAAGTAGGTTATAGATATACGTAATCTTTTCAAATGACATTTCGCGTCCTCTTTACTTCCTAGCTTATTAAAAAAAATCGAAAATTTTTAACTTTTTTATTTAAAAAAAAAAAAAAATCAGGCCAAATTCTTTTAAAATATAGAATTTATTATATACATCCAATAAATTTCTAAAATCTTTTTAGAGCTAACTTACATATATATATATATATATATATATATATATATATATATATACTATATATATATATATATATATATATATATATACTCTTTCATCTTATATAACCAGTATATACTCTTTCTTTATATAACTCCTTCCCACTATATACCCAGTATATATATATATATATCAGGGTTGGGTTCAAGTACATTTTTTAAAGTCCAATACCGATACAAGTACTCACAAATTTGTTCAAGTACAAGTACAAATACTACAATTACTCTAGAATTTGTTCAAGTACAAATTACAAGTACAAATTTTGTGGTACATCCCGAAGTACAAGTACAAAATTACAGAGTACTTAATAGAAAACTTGCATATATCTCTCCTATATATATTTATATATATATATATATATATATATATATATATATATATATATATAACATATATATACTCTTTCATAACATATATATCTTTCTCTTAACCATAACCATATACCCTCCCTTTCTTAACCTTAGCCATCATATGTATATACATATACTGTAACATATACATATATATATGTATAATAATATATATATGTATGTATATATATATATATGCGCTCATATCTCATATATGTATCTTTATGTACATATGTATAATAGCCAACCATGTATGTGTGCTCATGTATATCAATCACTGCATCAATGTCACCATCTTCTCCTCAGGACTGCGGGTGGGTTGCGCCAACAAACATCGAACAAAAGAAATGGTGAAGAATGAATAAAGTAGAAGAAAGTGACCGCCCACCAGCCCTTTGTGCCAGTTGGTGAGAACTCGTCACCGGTCAGAAAAATTCATAGGCCACCCAGGACTGCATTGGACCCCCTCCGCATAATGTCTCAAATCAATGTGGGGTTCGTGCCGCGGCCGGGTGAACTACCAGCCGCACCTCTTGACCAGCTTCGCTCTCCTGTTACTTCTGCACCTTTTCTTCTCGCCTCTGCCAAACTCATTTCTCTTCCAGGCATTCTTTTTTCGACTCAATCACTTTTCTTTGAATCTCCTTCATCAGTGATTCCCACCTCACCACCTATACGTCCGTTTAACCGACAAACTGTCATCCATCCCTTTCCATGACCATCACCATCTCAGCTTGTATATTTACATTCTCTCCGTTTACCCAATTCTGCCAAGAGCAGCTCTTCATATTGGTTCGTTCTCATTTTACATCGTCATTTTAACACACCTAACTTTACTGACCCTTCTTGGGATTGTCAAAAATCTACAGACCTGACTAATGTACTTATATATATATGTATATACATATATATATATATATATATATATATACTAACTATATTAATAATATATATATATATATATATATATATATATATATATATATAATATATATATATCTTATATTGCTATCTTCATATATATATATATATATATATATATATATATATGCTACATATATATATATATATATATATGTATATATATATATATATATATATATATATATATATATATACTCACTGCACTGCCTTCTTGCTATCACTCCTTACTCCATATCTCTCTTATATATGCTCACCACTATACTTTACTATACCATATATATATATATATTCCATAATAACCATTAACGGGTAGCTTAACATACCCTCATATTAATAAGACCCTAACTCACTCAAAACTTGAATTTTACATCCACCAACAATTTGGTACCACCAGCAGATTGCCCATTCTACAACTTTACTACTGCTCTGCATCATCCGCTCCCTTTTCGTCCAACATATATCCTAATAATCTTTGAAATTCAGACACTTTTTTTCCAGCTGCTCACCATCTAACATGGCTTCACACCGAGGACTGTCTCACTCACAACCACTTAACCTTACTCTTATCTACGTTTGCAAATATCTCCTTCCTTTTCACACCCTACCAAATCTCTACCAGTCCTCTCAAAACTCTCTTCAGGTGCCTGCAAGGCAATCACCTCACCTATAACAAGTGCCGACCCTCCCTCTCTTTTATTCTCCATCTGCATTCTAACACTATCTCTTGTCACTCCCACCTCTAATTTTTTCGCCAGCCTCATCCATGTACGAATTGGATCGCCAAGGAGGCCTAACCATCCTATCTGTTCCGCTATTAATATTAAACTAATCACTTTCATTCTTTATTCTTACACACGCTTCACTATCGTCATACGCACTTTTGATTCCATTCAGAAGCTTACCACCAACACCGCTATCACTAACGCCTGCCATAGAGCTTCCTATTAATCAATTATACTTGTTGCAAATCCAGCAAATCTTATTACAATTTATTCATTTCTCTCGTATCTAATCATTTGTTTCAATATTTTAGTTTGATCCATCTCTACTTCTAAGCGCACCTTGTTTTCCCCAAATTGGTTCTTCAGTCTTCGAGCGCACTCTTTCGATAACCAAAATACCAGCATTTTATCTTAGCTTCTAAAAACTCAATAAACTATTACTCTATATTTTTAACAGTTTTGCCTCTCTTTATATTTTGCTGCCAGGAATTGCTAACCATTTAGCCCTACCTGATGCTCAGGACTTTCACCAAACGGCACGTTATATAAAAGCTTACCAAATCCAAATCTAATTCACCATGCATATATGTATACACTTCTTATATACCCTATATATATACTCTTATACCACTCTCTCTTATATATCTCTACCTTTATATATATATATATATATATATATATATATATATATATATATATAAACCTGGTTGGGCAGAATTGGACTGTGGGCATGTTGGAGCTGGTGGAGAGTTGGCAGGGTGTGTGGAAGGAGGGGCTTGCAAACGTAGATAAGAGTAAGATCATGGTTGTGAGGTGAGGACAGTCACTAGAATTTATTGAAGTTATGCTGGAATTGTAAACAGCTGAAACAGAAATGACTCAGTTTAAATATTTGGGGATCATATATGTTGGACGAAGGGAACAGGATGGTCTTGGGAGGTGGCCAGTAGGAAAGTTGTGGTGTTACGGGAAGGTGGCTGGGTGCAATTAAATCCCTTGGTGGATGTAAAGAGACTAAGTCTTAGTACGCGCTGGGTCTTACGTAGAGGTATGCTGTTGCCTGTGTTGTATTACATGGTATTCAGTCATGGTCTGGAGTCGATCGTATAGATCTAAAGTACAATGTGTTCAGAAGGATAATCTTAAGGGCTTGTTAGGTGTGAGAAGAATTGATAAAATGAAAAATGAATGTATTGTAGAGTTGTATGGTGTGAAAAAAGGGATATGAGAGAATAAATGAAGGTACGTTGAATGGTTTGGTCATGTGGAAAGGATCGATAATAGTCGGTTGGTTAAGCGGATGTATAGTGATGAGTGTGTTGGGAATCGACTGGTTGGGAGACCGAAGAAAAAGTGGATTAAAATCAGCAGAATGTCTGGGAGGAATT
>JABUQX010139532.1:22500-27500 GCA_015478945.1 Trachelipus rathkii
ATATTTTGACCACCCCCTGTCCACCATAAGAAGGTCTTTTTGTCCAAGACTTTAGTAGACTCCATGAAAGCCTCTCGACTCCTGCAGAGGCGATGCTAATGCTACGTATCAGGCTCGGGCGCTTCTTACTCTGCCTCATATATATATATATATGCTACTGCATATACTTTGATCTTTGCTCAGCCCATGCTAACTCGCTGTATTATATACCCTTATGCATATATGTATGTATATATATATATGTTCCCCATATCTCAAATGCGCTCCAATAACTAACCAATAATAATATACTTATATATATATATCACTATCATAATATATCATAACCAGCCAACCAATAACCAGCCAACAATATATATGTATATATATCTAATATTAATAATATATGTATGTATGTAACCAGCAGTAACCGGTTCTTATTGTGAATATGTAATATATATATGTAACTTTATACCTCCTTATATATAATATATATATATATATATATATATAATAATAACAATATAATATATATATCTTTGTATCAGCATATATCAAACAATACATGTAGTAGTATAATGTGCGCTGTAATAATGTATATATATATATATATATGTATATATATATATATATATATATATATATTTGAGTTTTTTTACAGAATTGATTTAGACATTGCCTAGTTATTATAGTAATAATCACTATAAACCAAAAGAATTACAAAATGGGGGTAATAGCCATTCAGTCTATAAAAATCAATTTAAATGTTATTTATTATAAATGGTACCTTTAAGGAGGTTGATATTATTTTTGGAAGTTTAATTATTTAAGAAACAATAAGTCTTAGACTAAAAGTACTCAGACTAGTTATAAACCAGTAAAGTATATTTCTTTATTATAAACAATAAGAATTCTTAATAAGCAAACTATATTTTCATTTTTAAAAAGGTGCGAAGGTTTCAAAGAGCGGAAACTTTTTGATCCACGTGCAATCCGCTAATTTCCCTGACGACTCCACTCGCTGGTCGCACCTATTCTACTTTGGTGGTCGCTCAGGAGCAGTTCATGGACTATGGACTAAGAGCTTTTGAGTGCCCTCGATATATATATACAACTATATATATATATATATATATATATATATATATCTTATATAACCTTATATATATCTTATGCTGCTATGCCTATATCTTATATATGCATATGCTGTATATATATATGTGCTTATATACTATATATATATTAGATTTTTTTAGTAACATTAAAACAATTTTCTGCTAAATTAAATGATATATGTTTCAATTTTCCTCGGTTTTTTGGGGCTCTAAGATCAACCTAAAAGAAGTCATAAATGAAAGCTATTTTTACTAAACAGCATCTTTTAACGCAAATTTAAACTATTGTTGTTTCGAATATATAAACTCAACTAGAAGGATACTTTCTTTAGAAGGTGGTAAAGATATCGGTATCGATAAAAGAGATTAGTGCTTTTGAAGGTTTTGAAAATTATAGAGAAAAAAAATATTTTTAATCTACGATTTGTTTGCTTTCTAAAAACAGTCTAGTGGCACTCTTGGATATGTTTCATACAAATAATTAAAAGTAAAAATAAAGGTGGTAAATAAAAAAATGCATGAGTGAAACATAAAAATTAAATTTAATTTTTTTCTTTTGTTTTCACCTCAAAGAGATTATTTTGTTACCAGTAAGAAAAATAAACAAAGATTTTACATAGTAACAAGTTGTACCAAAATAAGTTATTTAAAGATAAAATAAAAAGATGTTTTACTTTCCATACATATATATATATATATATATATATATATATATATATATCTAACATATATATACTCTAATATATATATATATATATATATATATATATATATATAATATATATATATATATATATATATATATGTATATTATATATATTATATATTAAATTCCAAAAGGGTAAAATACTTATTGATAAAATTCAAATTCTTCGATATAAAAATAATCATTATTATTATTATTATTATTTTTTTAATATTATTTTTATTATTATTATTATTATTATTTTTTTTTTTTATCCTTCCATTTTGCGTTAAATAATTTCCTGCCAAATTCTTCGTATACTGGAATAGCATTTTTTCTATTTTTCACAGATTCCAAGAAAGGTTGTGGGAAATTCCTTGTCCGAAACGTCCAATCATTTCTTTATTACGTTAATAGTATGTCTACTTTTATAGAAATGTTTTAACTACCTTTGTACCTTTGTTTCTTTCAGACTGTCTGTCACGCACACACTGATACATCACACTATATAAATATATATACTGCTATATATATATATATATATATATCTACTATATATATATATATATACTTCATATACATATACTATACCATATATATATCTTTAACATATCTTTATACTATATCTTATATACTATGTATATATTAGTGGTAGGACGATTAAGATTTTGACTATGAGCGATGACTTGATCATTGTAAATTTGACAGTGACGATGACGATGACGATTAATTGAAGAAAGTTTATTTAAAAATTTAACAAATTTATAATAAAGAAGAATTAAAGGAAGAATTAAATTCTTCATTCTTATTTAAATGTGTGTGAGATACATTAAGAACCTCGATAATACATAGAAAGTTTTTCCTGTTACGTTTCATTAATATGGGTTTTGTTCGTAATTTCTATATAATAATAATAATAATAATAATAATAATAATAATATCATATGTATAATATATCATAATAATAATAATAATAATAATAATAATAACTGTTCTCTTGTAATAATAAAATAATAATATTTAATTAATATTGCAAATCATTCATGCTCCTTATATTTTAACTTAATATTTTATGTAATTTTAACATATAGTAAGTATCTTCAAAACAATGATTTTTAAAAATTTAATAATGAGAACATGAACAGACATACAAAATTCTAGTACTTTATATTTAGAGAGCTCTCATTACAAATACGAAACCCATAATCTTTCTCCAGTTTGTGGTGTAATTTTCTTCACTTAATCGGGAAAATAATCGGCACTTGAAAAAAAAAATTGACGATGACGATTGATAAAAATATGCCGATTTTGCCGATGACGATAACGATGACGATTCATCGTCCCCTAATATACTTATAACCTTAAATATATATATAACATATATATATACTATATATATATATATATATACTTATATATATATATATATATATATATATATATATATATAACTATCATATATATATATATATATATATTTACTGCTATATATGCTGCCTGCTGTCTTCTGCTATGCTTTGAAACTGAAGTTCTTGAAAACATTATTTGGGTGGTATTTAGAGTATTCAGTGCCGCAAATGTAATTTTTCTGCTGAGATCGAAGAAGATTGACTTACTATAATTCAGCATTCACGATAATTTTTAAGACCCTTAAAAGAATCAGAAAGACAAAATAAATTAAATTTTTTTTACTAATAATCTTTTGGCTGTTTTAAGCTATTGTTGTTTCGAATATATATAAACAAAAGAGATCGTAAAAACATAAAAACAGAAACTTACAAGTGAAATTCCAGTTGATCCAGTTTTCGAAGAGACATTTCAAAATAGTTAATATTATATAAAAATATTTTCTTCCTTTAAATCACCATTTTGTAAAACAACGAAATTAGTCGCTTAGCAGATCGTTTTTGACTTTCATTACGAGGAATACTTATATATATATATATATATATATATATATATATATATATATATATATAAGCTTTTATATATATATAATATATATTATATCTTTATATATATATATATATATATATATATATATAACTATATATATATATATATGGCTATATATATATATATCTTTATATCTTCTCTTCTGCTATAACATATATATATACATAATATCGCTAACAGATTTAATGCCCCATATCGCATGAGCTGCTCAATATATATATATATATATGGCTATATATATATATGACCATATAACAATAATATATAATATATAATAATATGTATATATATATATATATATATAACACCTATAACTATATTTATAATATATATATATATATATATATCTCTTTTATATACATATATATATATCCCGCCCGATATACTATTAACTGATAATATCTATATGTAATATAAATAATAATAACATATATATATATATATATGTATATATATATATAACAACTAACTACTATATAACTATCTATACTCTTTCCTTATATGTATATATATATATCTGTGAAAATCTTGAATGAAATACTTAATGCCTTGTAACTTTAAGATAAATAAGCAAATATGCTATTTTTAAACCTTCAAAAGTTATAAAAAATAATGTTTTATAAATTATTTTTTTTTTTTGGCTCTAAAAGAAGAAGAAAAGTTAATTGAAGAGTCGTTCAAACAGTCACAGTCAAATAAGGAGGGAAACGTCCCAACTGCAAACGTACGCCTGTCTGGGTCGAGAACCCGAGGATCCCTATCTTTAAACAATCACAGTATTTCGCAAATATAGAGATAAACGTCCCAACTGCAAACACACGCCTGTCTGGTTCGAGGACCCGAAGACCCGAGCGAGTATTTGCCGCTCGTCATTAGATTCATTCACGAATTTCTTAGAACTGAAACATTTTTTTTCTTCTGCTTCCTACATTGGCGAATATCTCTCTCCCAAAAGAGAAGAAGAAGAAGAAGGGGAGAATCAGAGGGAAAATGCGGAAGCGATATGATGAGGGAAAAGCATATAGATTATAGTAGCCTTGCGTAAGGGGGAAAACGATGCCGTTGGCATTGATGGCGTAAGGCTGTAAAAATAAAGAAACTTTGAAAAGAAAAGATCAGAAAGAAACGCAGTGAACAGAGAGAAAACGCAGTGAACAGAAGGCACCCTCTATTCGTATCATTAACAGTTTTGTGCATTTATGATTTCGGCGATAATGCAACCAAATCGCAGACATAAATATTATATATATATATATATATATATA
>JABUQX010139534.1:0-7500 GCA_015478945.1 Trachelipus rathkii
TAAAATTTATCATCATATTAAATATACGAAAAAAATAATAACAATAGAGTATAATATATATATAAAATATATTAGTATATAATATATTATATAATATATATACATAATAGTAATATATGATATAAATAATAGTATATATTATAATATGATATAAAAAATTAGGAGGCGGGGAATGGGTTATAAAACCATTTATTTGGTTTACAACACACATTGGTTTAACACCATGGGTTTAAACCACCAAAAAACCAATGGTTCAAACCAAAAAAAACCAGGCATAAAATATTTAAAAAAGTGTATATATATAGTTTTTTTAGCATGTTGATATGGTTTTATCAATTTTTCAATCGAAGAGTAACTGGAAGGCAATAAAAATTTTTCTGCTGATTTTATATATTGGAAAGATTATAATATTAATATTAATAAGTAAAATAATATTAATATATGAATAGTATAATATTACTAATAAATAATATTTTTTAATATAAGTATATATATATATACCATATTACTATGAATTTTATTTCATTTATTCGGAAAATGGCTTGATATTTCATATCTTAATTAAGAATATATAATACTAATTACTATTACGATATAATATATATATATAAATATAATACTTATATAATTATATATATAATTACTAAATATTATTTCTACGTATATATATATATATATATCATATAGATATTTATAATATATATAGATTATAAGTATAAATACGTATAATTTACCTCGGTATATAATATATATATATATATATACTATATATAAAAATATATATAATATATATAATATATATATATAAATATATTAGTACAATTTAGTCATCTATTAAAAGTTTAGAAAACATTGACATTAACTTGAGCAATTGAGGATTACATTTTCTACCCATCGATAGCCACATTCAAAAGATTAGATCAGATACTCATTTGTGGAGTGTGTCGCCACAGCATCAACCAAGCTGATTGTAAACTAATTTTTCCTCTTGATTGATGGTTTCAATAATATATTAACGATACGTCATTTTTGTGAAGTAAAAGATGAATAAAGAGATTCAAACAAGATTATGAAAAAGAATGAAGGTTTAACAACAAGTTTGAATTTTGCAATTAGGTATTATGGAAATAACTATTTAAAAGACCAAAGATATCAGAGTTCTCAAGAGCGTTATATGGCCAGAGGAAATGTATTCAAAAAGCAGTGGAATTATGGAATAACATTAAGAGCAAATTCTCCTCCATTGGTCGTTAATATAAGTTACCTATTGACGAGTTCGTTGTCTAGCAGTGCTCCTTCATGCTTGGTCACAGATCTCTCAAAGAAAATTAGATGAGAAGGTCATATGATAATAAAAATAAGCCATAAGCTGTCAGCATACTTCTCAAATCCACGTGCTAAATGTTGAACAGGGTTAATTTCGAACTTTGGTCCTTTTGCAAACAGCAACATTAAAATAGGTGGAAACAGCTAAAAGCAGGGAAAATTAAGTTTTTTTGCTATAAAATTCCTACATGAAGAATTTCAGTTTCGACTTTTTAAAATGATGACATCTCTCTCTCTCGTCTCTCTCGTCCTCTCCTCTTCCTCTCTCTCCCTCTCGTCTCTCTCTTGCTCTCTCATCTCTCATGCTCTCTCTCATATATTATTATTATAATTATATATATATTATTATAATGTTATTATAATATATAATATTAACTAATATATAAACTACATTTATAAATAATTATACTATATTAATTTATATTAAAATATATATATAATATAAGTATATATATAAATATATTTATATATATAAATAAATATATATATTAGTATATATAAATATATTATATATAGATATATATATTATATAGATATATATATATGTATGAATTATATATACTATATATATATATATATAAATATATAAATATATTTATATAATATATATAAAGTATATATTATATATATATATAATATATATATATGATATATATATATTATATATATAGTATATATATAGTATTCAAAATAAAGTAAATACGTTTTTTCTTTTAATCAATGATAGGGTTAATTTGAAATAACTTTTCTTTATGCACATTTTTCTTTTTTTTTTGTAAAATATGACTAAGAGAAATAATTTTAAAATAAAAAGATTCGAAAGTTTATATATTATAAGATATAATATCTTTTTTTTAACTTTATGAGTTTATGTAAAACTCAAAAAATAAAATAATAATTATCTATTTTACAGTATCAAGAAAATTTGAAATTTAGAGAATATAAAGAAATTTATTAAGGAATTTTAACATATGTGTTGCTTGCATAATGTTAACAGTTTTTTTTTTTTTTTCCCCCCTCAAAGTACAAATTTGAAAAATAATAAATAAAAACTTTTGTCTTTTAAATATATTTTATAAATCGGTTTCTTATTTCACTTAAACCATTCAAAATGCATAAAAAAACCAAAACAAAACACCAAAAAAAACCATCGGGCTTGTATTTAAGGTAGGGTAAAAAACAATGTTTTTTTTTTTTTTAAAAACATGGTTTTTTTTAACCCTACTAATTATAAATAAATATACGGTATATATATAGTTAATAAGTATATATATATATGCATAGTAATATAATATAATATAATATATATCACTAATAATATAAAATATATATATATAACTATATAATAATAATATATAACTATGAAACGTATATTATATATTTATATATATATATATAACATGTATATTATAATATATAATATACTATATATATAATATATATATAGATCATATAATATATATATAATATTCAATATAGAGTATATATAGTATATAAATATAATGATAATAATCAATTATAATATATATATAAATGTATATTAGTATTTTAAATATAATATTATTACTATGAAGTATATAGAGTATATATTAGATAACCTTATAGATTATATACTATATATATAATAATATATATAAACAATATATATAATCATATTATCAATATAGACTATATATATATATATTATATAATATATATATAGTATATAGTACATAAAATACGGTTGACAATAAAAAGAGGAATAAACGCACATAAACTACTTACATACAGGGCGTGTTTTTATGGAAAGCGTAAATATATAGATATATATCAATATATATATATAGTATATATATAATATATTTATGATATAGTAACTCCCATTATAACTTTCTATATATTAATTAGAAGAATTATGTTTCGTACGTTACATATGCTAAGATTTGCGCAAGCAAAATTTAAGCATAAGTCGAATTGAGGTACTCAGGCAATTATTAAGAATCAGAAGAAATTAATTCCACACACTGAAAATACCTCTCCACAGAATCCTCCAAACTTCATAACAACTTTTCGAAAAGGGCAGGTAAATTTATGGAAAGGTCGGACCTTCGGATCTCGCAGTGCAAGTTATCCCAAAAGAAGAGTCGCGCAAGGAGGTAGAGCGGCGTTGGACAAGTACGTGACTCCCCACTAATATTACCCCTACCGAAGAAAGAGTATATATCAGAAGGGACTTATTGTTACAAAACTTTAACTTTAGTTACTTTACTATTCATTGCAAGTATCGTCTTTTATTTTGATTATTTAAATCCCAAGTAACCTTGAGCCTTGACTTTATTTAAAAAGATAATGATAGGAAACTTGTGTGTTTCCATGTTTCGTCTCAGAGAATTATAACCAAGTATTGCACAGCGTTGTTGCGTTTACTAAGAGATAATAACCACTTCAGGACTTTGTGGTCCGAATATTCATAAAAAAAGTGTGAAAAGCCAGTTTTCTCAATATATTCATAAAGAAAATATTAAATCGGCAAGTGGCTATCGTTCCGGTTGCTGTCGTAGATATGGAGAAACTGTGGATACAAAACTTTGGACTAACTCCATCACTTGCATATATAGGGGAACTTTACGAGAGGATGACGAACTCACCTACATTCATCACAAGTCCTGCGTCTATATATATTGAACAATATAAATCTTAAAATATATAATAAAAATATAATATAAATTATAATATATATTGAATAAGAATAATATATATATATATATAATATAATATAAAAATATATAAATATGATATACATATAATAATAAATATAATATATACAATAGAGAGTAGAATATATATATATATATAAAATATATAATATTATATATATAAAATAATATTACTACCCACTATATATATATATATTATACAATAACAAAATTATTATTTATATGAGTAGAAATATATATATATATATTACGATATATATATAATACTAAATATATATATATATAATATATAATTTATAATATGTAATTTAATAATATATATATATTATTCGGAATATAATTTATATATAGGATATGAAATTTAATAAATAAAATAAATCACCATAATATAATATTAGAATAATCACTATATATCTGATATCGAGATAAGATAGTAAAACATTATATATAATTATATTAAGTAAATTATATACTATATAGTATTTATTCAATATAAATAAAAATATATACAAATAATCACATAATATATATACTATGAAACCCTTGGTGGGAACATAGTGATAACTACTAAAGTATTATTCAGAATAATTATATAATATAATATAAGTATATATACTAAATATATAAGAAGGGTTTTCTAAATATATATTAATATATATATAATGTGCAATATATATTATATGATATATTAATATTAAATACTAACAATAAACATCGATATACCCGTACATAGATCGTGAAGCTTTATTCCCATTTTCCCATTATCCTGGTCCACAGAATTACTAATATATGCATATATTTAAGTAAAATATATAATATATAACTAGATATATATTAAATATACATAATTAAGTAATAGTATAAGTATATATAGTTTTATATATTATTATAGATACTAAATATATATATCAGTGAATTATATGATATATATCTATATATATATATATAATAAATATATATATATAATATATAGTGATATATATATCTATCCAAAAGCCGGGTATATATATATATAAGATATTATATATATATATATATAATATATATATAATATTATTATTAAATAATATAATATATATAATATGATAATTACATAACTAGAATATTATAAACACTATTAAAAAACAATAGTAATACATAGAAAAATATAATATTAATATATATATATATACTATTATAATATATAAATATATATATATAATTATAAATCATAATATAATATATATAATTATTTATAAGTAACGATATTACTATATATATATAGGAATATATAAAGTATATAATATAGTATAATATATATACGTTATTTATATAAATGAGTACGATCCACACTAGAAGGCAAAAAGAGGAAGAGCTTCTATTATATATTTTATATATTATATTCACTAATATATTATAATATCATATATATATATATATTGATATATTAAATAATTATATATATATATATATAAAAATATATATATATATATATATAATATATATAAAAATTAAATAGATATATAAATATAATATTAATATATATATATAATAATAATATATATAATATACTAATAAAATAAAAAATGGAATAATATAGTAAATATATATATATAAATAATATAGATATATATAATATAATATATATATATATGATATATATATTTCAAACCTTCTTCATGGTTTGAATATGCGCGAAAGTCAGAGGTAGTCATTCCTAAAGTCCGAGTCGCAACTCTCAGTTATTATTATTATTTTTTTTTAATTTATTACATCATTAGCTTTTTTAATTTGAAAACAGACCCGAAGAGGTCTCGAATTTTATAATTTTGATTTTGGGTCATGACCAAAAATGTTAAGAAACACATATTCGACCTTTTGTGTCCCTCCACGATGTTCTCCTCCTTCACACTTCAAAAGGCGATATTACTCTATTCATTGTTCTATCCCATCCTACTTTAAAATTACTTATAACCCTATCTAAGTATGCAATAAACAACAGTGGGCAAAGCACATTCCCCTGCTTTCACCAACGTCTTCACTTGAAACCACTTTTCATTTTCATGTCCCGTCCTCACCTTGCATAAATCATATACACACCTCGTACAAGCTTTAAATTGCGTTTATCATTCTTTCCGAATCTCCATATTCCTCCTCTAGACATCCCCGCAGTCTATCTTTGGGTATCGAATCAAAGGCTTTTTTGTGATCCACGAAGGACACGCTTTCCCCAACATTAAATTCATATGCCCAGACCAGGTCCATTGTTCTCCTATTCATCCTGTATCCTTGCTGCTCCTCTGGCAAATTTGCTCCTATCCTCCCCTTAAGAATTTGGACAAAAGACCCACCATTCTTTTTATCATCTATCTGTTTTCACCTTTGCAACTTTTGACCTCCATCATGAAATTTATAAACAATGTTGTGTTATTTAAGAAGAATGTGTTCAATTTTTCATAAGCATCATTTTCAGAACATAGTAATAATTTTCATTGGGTTCATTTTCAGAACATAAAATAATCAATCCTATTGAAATCTTGGGGGGATAATAACTAAAGTATCGGAAAAAATTGTATATTTACATGTATGTATTATATATGTCGCAGTCGAATTAATTTTCTTTTTCTTTCCAGGACAATTCATTCATTAATGAACTATTTTTATTTAGAGATAAGCAGATAGATACATAAATAATCTGATGAATGTAATAATGGTGAATGTATGATGATGATGAATGTTCATTCATATATGATAAATAAATAAATAAATAAATAAATAAATAAATAAATAAATAAATAAATAAATAAATATAGATAGCACAGGAAACTTGTCTTGTGAGATCACTTAGTGTCACAATCGAAATTTTGGAAAATAGCCAACAGGAGATCATAAATATAAACGATATCTCAATTTTTAAAAAATTCACTTATTCAAATTTAATTAATTTCAACTATTTAATTTTGTAACATTATAACTCAGGGGAACCTTAATCTATGGGTCGTTTCCCAAATAAGGGTGACGTGGGCTTCCAAGATAGGTGGTAGCTGCTTAGCGAGACAACAAAAATAGAAATTTATCATTTGTTTTCATTTTTTTTTTTTCATTTTAGATACGAATCTGTGCGCAGAATGAAGAGTATTTTATAGCACTATTTGTTTTATAGCACTCATTTGTAATAATGAATAAATTAATTACTGCCATCATTTATTATACTATTATATTAGCTATTTAATTTCAAAATAGATCCAATGGGTCTTAAATTTTATAATATTTATTTTGGGTCATGACCAAAAAAAGGTAAGAAAGAAAACTCTGCATTACCTTTGTTAGTTATTAGTTTATATTAAAATAGTGGATAGAGCGCCCGGTTACTGTTAACTCAGTGGGGTATTAATCAGTCCGAACAGTCTAATGTGCTGAGGGGGGGAGGGGGAGGTTAACTCACGGAGTCCAGTGTTCGAATTCCGCTGATGGAGAGTAAAATCTCCTTTGACTCATT
>JABUQX010139534.1:10000-13094 GCA_015478945.1 Trachelipus rathkii
ATATCTCAAAAACTACAATAGCTACAGGAAAAAGGAATACATTTTTGGAATCCTTGTAAAATTTTGGTTAGGCAAATGTAAACAAAATAAAAAAATTAAAAAAACATAAAAATTGCTTTTTTTTTGGGGGAGCTCGAGCCGGCGGGGGACATAGTATATATATTATTTGTAAAAAGGTATTACACGGCAATTTAGGGGGCTCGAGCGACGAAAACTCGACTGCGAACACGCTGGTGGCGCTGGTTTGGGATAGCCGGCCTTAAAGTTCAATTTCATGTGGTCCCCCCGTGTTACCCCCTGCATAGGGGATAAAGCACGTTAAAAGGTAGTTATATATATATATATATATATATATATATATATATATATATGAGAAGAATCTCAATGTATATATATATATATATATATATATATATATATATATATATATCGATAGATATCGGTATCGATATATATTTCGATATATCGAAATCGAAGGTCAGAAAGAAACTTAAGTTTTACCATATATATATATATATATATATATATATATATATATATATATATATATATATATATATATATATATATATATATATATATATATATATATATAATATATATAATATATATATATATATATATATATATATATATATAGTCTCAACGGGCTGGGAGTCGTAAAATAAATTTTTCGACTCCGACTCAACTCCGCCAATTCAAATTTGGTTTCGACTCGACTCCGACTCCGACTCCACCTAAACAAAATTTTCGACTTCGACTCCGACTCCGACTCACTTAAACAAAATTTTCGACTCGACTCCGACTCCGACTCCACTTAAACAAAAATTTTCGACTCCGACTCCGACTCCGACTCCGACTCCAGCAGTCAAATTCAAAATTTCGACTCTGACTCAGCTTAGTGCTTACAATTTGTAAGTTACAATAAAACATTTTTTGTTTCAACTATTTTTTTTTCGCTTGCTTTTGAGAATAAAAAAATATACCACTTTTCCAATGAATCTAATCTCCAAATGCTATACGGAAAATACCGTAAAGACTAGAGGTGTAGCGGATATCCGCATCCGCATAATTTTTCTCTACCCGCATCCGCATGAATTTTTTGCGGAGAGCGGATAGTATTCATTTATGAATTATGAGACTAAATGTTCCTCAACTTTCTGTAACGCAAGATGTTCAGACTCGTTGGAATAGTTGGTACATGCTTGAGAGGATGGGAGAAATAAATGAAGCTGTCTCCCCTTATGCTTCGAACAAACACAAAGGTAAAAGGCTTGACAGGTGATGATAATACGATTTTAGGTAAATTATTCTTCTTAAACCGTTTGAAGAGGTAACTAAGACTATTATCTCAGAAAATTCTTGTTTGCCAGACGAGATTCCTCTAGTTGCAACGATGAAAGCTGTGCTAAATGCTGCTATTAAAAGTAAGGGACTTTCAAAGGTGACAGAAACACTAGTGCTGGAGATAGATAATAGATTTCAAAATCTGCAAAACGATTACGCATCTGCAATAGTAACTTTTCTGGATCCTAGATACAAAACCAAATTTCTTGAACCACGTGTTTCATAAAGGGTTAAAATTTATTTAGTATTCCTATGTGATGAAATGCTGCTAAAGCCAGAAATTTCACCAGCCAATAAAAAGGAAAAGATTGCAGAAACAGACACACATTTACTATCTGTTAGCAAAACCATTGCAGAATCCATGAAGGTTCTTTTGGCTTCTAGCAGCGACGAAGAGTCTTGTTCAGAGGTGTCAAAGGACACTCTGTCATTGATCGAAGATTATCAAAAGCGAAAATTCTTGGAATCGGATAAAGATCCATTGGTTTGATAATTGATCCATTGGCGTGATAATTGTAAAAGTTTCTCACATCTTGCAGAACTCGGCAGGGAATACTTAGCATGTCCTTCAATAAGTGTAGCTGGCGAGCATTTTTTCAGCGATGCAGATCTCATTTACGAAGAAAAGAGAAGCAAACTCTCCCTTTAAAGGGCTCAGAAGCTTTAGTTTTTTAACATAATTTGAGAATTATTAATTTCAAGTATTATTCTATATATAACCTTTTTTTTTTTTTTAAATGGGTTGAGGCTGGGAAAAGAGATTGGTGGGGTGCAAAAGAGTTGGGTCCATATCTCGCAATCTGGTAACACAGATATATATATATATATATATATATATATATATATATACTCCCAGGAAGGGGCATGCTCCTAGCTCTCACCATATATATATATACTATATATATATATATATATATATATATATATATATAACAACTCCCAGGAAGGGCTTTCGCCCTGTCAGTTGGTCCAACATCTTCTTCTGGCCCGAAACTCTTAACCCTAGAGCATTTTAGAAAACCATTTCTTTTCGCAATTGTTTCCGATGCCAGTCCTCTGGTTAATACTCTCAGGTAGGGTTTTCGCCCTTTCAGTAGAACTAGCATCTTCTTTCATTAGGCTTCAAAACTCGTTCACCCAGAGGTCTCCAGAGGATCTTGCTTCTAGGCGCATAAGATTCTAACACTGGTCCAAGAGTAATACAAGCAAAAGGAAAGGACCAGGTTGCTAGCTCTGTCGCCCTATAACCATGCGAAGAAAATCTTCACTTGTCCTGACAGCTACGAAACTTCCAACCTTCTTTATATATATATATATATATATATATATATATATATATATATATATATATATATATATATATATATATATATATATATATATATATATATATATATATATATATATATATATATATATATATATATATATATATATATATATATATATATATATATATATATATATGAAGTACTTGTGGCTAAGACTCTAAAATCCGCATCCTCAATCCGCGGATAGTGATTTTTACTATCCGCATCCGCGGATAGTCAAAAATCACCATCCGCTACATCTATAGTAAAGACATAAAGATGCAGGCGCAGCGCAACACATGACAAACAAATATATTTCAGTTTCGGAAACAAATGTATAACCAATTATAATGCAAATTATTTTTATTTTTATTATAAAACAGCCATTTTAAAATTAACAGTTTAATACTTTCAGTTTCAATAATAATAATAATAAT
>JABUQX010139535.1:7500-29318 GCA_015478945.1 Trachelipus rathkii
GAAAACAACAAGCAAGTATTACCTGTGTAGTGGAAGATTAAGAAGAAGAAGTGATAGCTCCCAGCACTCCTATCACTACATATATATATATATATATATATATATATATATATATATATATATATATATATATATATATATATATATATATATATATATATATATATAAATATATATATATATATATATATATATATATATATATAGTAGTTAGTTATATATATATATATATATATATATATATATATATATATATATATATATATATATATATATATATATATATATATATATGGTGCAAGAAGGAATAGGTATTTTGGGGATGAGGTTGAACCCGCGCAGTTGGTATGCCAAGCGTGTTACCACTAGACCAACGAGGAGCTGAAAGGAAATCTACCATTTTTCTCTGAAAGATTACTATCTTCCCAGAAGAATAAGACAAGTCAATCTTGACAGTGACCTCTGGCAGATCCCCCCGCCCCCACTCGGGTCAAGGGTCACATTGTTCTTACCATTTTACGACTGTGAGCGGTGTTAACAGTTCTAAATTTAAGCATTTATATATATATATATATATATATATATATATATATATATATATATATATATATATATATATATATATATATAAATATATATATTTATATTTTATATATATATATATATATATATATATATATATATATATATATAGAGAGAGAGAGAGAGAGAGAGAGAGAGAGAAATAAAATGGCACTCTTGGAGCGATGAGAATAGATCTTATTGGGCATTTGAGTTGTAGGGTCAATCCCAGGACACTCCAGTGCTCAATTGTTTTCTCCGCTTGCTCTCATATCTACATTCTTCTTACAATGAAGTAGACTCTTCGTAATCACACACAGACTACTACTATTACATACAGACACCTTTTCTCATGTATCCGTGTGTTTGGGGGGGAGAAAGAATTCACCGAGCGCACGTTCTGCGTATTGTAGGAGGCAATTAAAAGACCGTGGTAGTTGGGTTGGGGTCCCAGTACACTTATCTTTTTACTAGGAATGCTAAGGCATGCCTCGGGTTTGATCGTAACCGCCGTTAGGACTTTGTATCTTTGTATATTGTATGAATCGTCTGGGTACATAGAATCTTGGAGGAATAAATTGCGAGGTGAAGAGGAGAGAGGTGATGGGTGTATTTAGAAAGAGTAAATGTTTTGCATACTGTGACTGAAACAGACTGAAACAAAAATGAAAGGAAACAGTGAAGATGAGTGGTCTGGGGTGAAATGTGTGTGTTGGAGTTAAAAGGAATGAGAGGAACGGAAGAGAGAAAGAGTTGGAATTATGATGAATGACTTGTGGCACAGAACTATGGTTGATTTTGTTTGTGTGAGTATTAGAATACTAATTGTTAAAATTAAGTTTGAGAAGGTAGGGCATGTGCGGTTGTAACATATGGTTCATCTGAGGGTAATATTCAGGATAGCTTCAATTTCTGTAATAACATTAATGATGTTTTGGACCGGGTGAGTAGGAGCTACAGATTGATTGTGTTGGGCGACTCGAATGTTTCTATATGTCATCGAAAAAGGAATTGTACAACAGGTGTCTTTAGGGTTGCGGGAGAAAATGAGAATGGTAGGAAGGTGATTGATTTTTGTGAGGTATGTTTGCAAGTAACACATTCTTCGATCACAAGAGTGTTCATAAGTATATTAGGGTTGGTGTAGATAAAGATGGTATCGATGTGAAAAGTATGATTAATTTTATGTAGGTGAAAAAATAGTTGTTGAGGTATGTGATGGATGTTAAATCAGTAAGGGGGTTAACGATAGAAATATCAGATCATTTTGTTGTTTTATGCAAAGTTAAGTTAGTAAGGGCATGGATGGAGAGGAAATAAAAAGGAATGAAGTAGGGAGAATTAAGAGTGAGAAGTTAAGTAAATAAGGTAAAAAGGGAAAGTATACCTCAGCCACGCATCTCCGCTCACACTCGGGTCAAAGGCAACACAGGACCCATGTAAGGAGACCACTGTTGCCTTTGAATCGTTTGGTTGCAGTGCAAGAGAAGTATATGATTGTGCTAAAGTAGAGAATAAGAAGGTCAATAGTGAGTTGTGCAATGGAAACTGTTAAAAGTAAAAAATGAGGTTTAGTTGAATGTGCTGAAAGTCAATTATCAGGTTTTTAAAGAATGGTGTATGAAATATATAAAGTGGAAAAATTTAGGGCTAAAAGTTGCGTATAAATGAAGAGAAAAGAATAAAAATAACAGTTTGGAAGGTGGATGAATGTGGACTTACAAGGGAATAGGAATCTTCTATAAGGAAGTACGAAAGCTTAAAAGAAAGAATCAATATTTTTTTTATCTTTGATTTACGTTTGTGTGATTTTTTGTTTTTGTTTTTGTTTTTGTTTCGTTTCTTTTGGATTTGTTTTTGTTTTTTCTTTTCATCTCGGTCTCTTTTATTATTTCATCAAATATGAAATAAGAAATATAGTATTGGTTTTCATTTTCCCTCATAAAAAGAAAGGGGAAAAAATGGAAGACGGGGGAACTGGGAAGCAGGCACATACATACACACATCTACACACACACGCATACACACACGCACACAGTTTGCTGGAAACGGGGATTGGAAAACTAATGTTGGAAGAAACAATTTTGCCTTTATCGAAAATCGGCTTTTATAATTTTGGTGTTGATAATTACAGTCCCTGACAGGATTCTCAACAGTTGTTTTAAAGTTAATTTTTCCCGCGGACTCAGCCATATTTTACAGGAAGGAATCCAGAGACACTACAAATACAGAACATATATATATATATATATAATTAAATTTCACCAGAGGCAAAGATATATATATATAAAAAAATAAATATATATATATATATATATATATATATATATATATATATATATATATATATATATATATATATATATATATATATATATAAATATATATATATATATATATATATATATATATATATATTATATATATATATATATATAAATATATATATATATATATATATATATATATATATATATATATATATATATATATATATATGCGTGTGTGTGTTGTGTTGTGTTGTGTTTGGTTAGGTGTGTGTATTTGTGTGTGCAGAAGGAGGGAAAGATAAGAAAAAAGGACATAGTAGGAAAGATGGAAAGGAACAGGAGGAACCAAGCAAGTCTTCTGGGCATCATCGAGCCCAAACCAAAACCGTTAAAGTCCCGAATTAAAGTCGACCTTAAAAAAGTTTATTATCGTCACTTTTTTTACCACTATTGCTGCGAAAGATTGTTACCTGAGGAGGATGCAAAATGAATAATTTATGTTGTTCGAATTAATTATCATATCCCCCTTCTTTAAAAGACTTACGTGTACTCAGATCATATTGACCTTTAAATACTTGGAAAGCAATTTTGTTAACTTAATTATTTACTACTACTACTACTACTACTACTACTACTACTACTACTACTACTACTACTACTACTACTAATAATAATAATAATAATAATAATAATAATAATAATAATAATAATAATACACACATACATAATAATAATAATAATAATAATAAAAAAAATAATAATAATAATAATAATAATAATAATAATAATAATAATAATAATAATAATAATAATAATAATAATAATAATAATAATAATAATAATAATAATAATAATAATAATAATAATAATATTAATTTGATAACAACGATAACAAGAAATTTTAAATGAACACTTTCTACGGTTTTCCTTTTAGTCCCATAGTTTAAAATAACATTTTGGTGTACTATTTTTCATTTTCGTATAGAAGAAATGGCATAATAATAATAATTGTTCCTGTTCCAGTAAGTTACATGCAAAGATCAAGGCCGATTGTTCCAAGGCTTTCTCTTAGCATCAACTTTTTGAGGTTGTATAAGATCCTCACCTAAATGAAAAGAGTTCTGAAGAATGTATGGTATCATCTGTTAAATATTCAGGTGACGACGTAAAGGTAGAATAATATTTATAACATTTAGAAATGGAGTAGAGAATAGAACAAAATCTTGAGAAACACCAGTTTGCATTTTTATCTACTCTCGGGGAGGTTTTTCACCTTGACAGTGGGGTTAACATCTTCGACCGGAACTCTCTTGAAGATTCTGTTTTCCAGGGTCTTGTCCTCGTCTTGGTGTTTTTTCTAGTAGGGAAATTGAAGAGTCGGATTGCTAGCCTTGTTGCATCAACTCTTCTACATGATCTGATTATGTGGATATTTCCAAACTCTACTGACCAGAAATTGATAAGACAGCTAATCATATACTATTTTTAGTTTATTTTAATTATTTTGAGATATTTCTGGAAGTCATACTGAGGATTCGTAATTGGGTAGGGATCGCATGTACCATTCGCAGACAAATATAAGGGATTCTTTGTGTTAACCGAAAGGGTTTTTAGGGGACATGTTTTTCAGATTGCTTTAGAGGTTATGTTGTTTATGTGTACGGAGAAGTGCCATGCGTTTGTCATTTGTGATCCCAAGTATGGTTCGAGTTATATTGAGAAGAAACTTTCTGTTGAAGAGAGCTACTATGGGGTTGAGCATATATTCACTTCTGTCTGGTGTAAAAAGGGTGGTTGATGTCATTTTGCCTTTTGGTCTTTTTGTTAAGATGATCATTTTATTTTGGAAGTTATCAATTAAATTGGGAGGTGTAAGTTTAGATATTGTAGGCAATGGAATATGTGGTTGGTGGCTGTGTAGTTAGCCAGATCGTCTGCATGGCTTCTGATTTTTACTCAGGGATCCGTAGGAGTGGGCATTTCATGAATATGTAAGTTAAGCATCTCTGAGAACAATATTGCATCCAATAATATTCGTTAAACAATCAGTAAATTTTTTTATTAATGCTTTCATAGTATTACATTTGCTGCTCTTTTGGATAGAAAGTTAATTGGATATGATTTCTGTCTTTGGATGTGATTAAGTTATCTAGGATTTTGTTTGTTAGAACATGTGAAATGCTTTGATCTGTTTTTATTTGGCAAGGACTGTATGAAAGGGACTAGACCTGACTGAGTGGTTCTTGTTTAGTGTAGTGTAGTGGTTAGGTTTGAAACTGTATAATGTGATAAGATTGGAAAACCTGTCTTGAGCTATAAGAGAATTCGTTTTTAAATACCTTTGAGATTATGGTTAGAATTGATATAGTTAATGGAGTCATGCATGATTGTTGGTGCTTGTGAGGTTCGTTACAGCTGTAGGGCTCAAGTTTTTATGATGTATATTAAGGATGTGATCGCTACTTTCAATTTTGGAGTTTTAAGATTTGCAATGATGTTCTTAAGTAATTCGTGAGTGAAAGGTGTTTGTTGAAAAGTGTTTAATTTTTCTTTCCTGAGGTAGTCAGCGATTTTTCTTTTTAATCAACTGGTTTGCTTCTGGTTGATTTTTGAGGAACGGCGCACTATTATATATTACTCAGGTCTTTGAAAATAGAGAATTTTATTACTTTGGTTGAATTTGTTTATAGTGCGGAATAGCTGCTTATCGATTGTACGGTGGCCCATACTTTCTTTGTTTTGTACCAGATTTGAGTTTTTCAGTATGTGAAAAGAAATTTAATCAATTTTTCCTGAATTGTTTTATTTTCTTTCTCATTCTGTTTCCTTGAATATTAGTGAGATTATTTCAGAGGGATTGGTCGAATCAATGTGCTTCCAGTGTTCTTGGGGGATACATTATTGTTAAAAGCTTTAAGGAATTGTTCTTGGGGGATATTTTATTGAGTTAAAAGCTTTTATGAATTGTTCCAGTGAAGGGTAATTCGTAATGTCGAGGGAGGAGATGAATCGTTCTATTAATGTACTTTAAAATTTGGACAGGATGTTTAATTGTAATTGCAGTGATTGGCATATATTTCCTTAATTGAAGAATGTTTTTGTGTTTTTGTTTGAATGATTTATAAGATAATAGATGGTCAGAAGACAAAGCATGGAGTTTTTATCATATGGTGATTAAATGTTGGATTGTTGAACGTAAAGTTATAACAGAGGAGGAAGGAGCATGGTCGTAGTGGAAAAGTTTGCAATTTGCAGCACGTTTGGAGACTGGTTTATTATTCTGGAGCTGTGGTGTGGGTTCAAATCTCCTCAGCATTAGGTTATAAAAATGGGTCAACATTTCTCTGTTTGGAAAGTAATTTATGAGACATCATCATGCGGTGGAGGAAAGAATGTGTAAGATGAAGTTATTCAGCTCAAAATTTATACTTTGAGACAATTGATTGCCAGGTGAATGTGAGTAGATATGTCTGCAAAATTGCATTTTATGATGAATGAGTGTACTAAGATTGCTTGTTAAAGATAGAGTTAGTTCATTGTAATGTATAGTTTGAGAATTCTTTAAAGTGAGCTTGACGGCCGAAATTTATTTCTCATAAGAAGGTAGTATTTCTATTTTGTATTTTTAGTAGGCCTTGAAAATTCGTCTGCTTGTTTCTTATTCCGTAAATGTTTTAGTGAGATATAGTAATCATTTCATATATATCTACTGACTATTATTAGAATTTTGTTAATTTCAATGGTCTTGCCCGTTCATTACCCAGGTCTATGCGCCTTTGACGACATTCTGGCAACGCATACTATTTTTTTCACACGTGCTATACCATCATTGGTCCGTTGTTCAGTTTTCTTTTTGTCGTCAGCTCACTTGTGGGTGTTGTGTATTTCTTTGATCATTAAGTCATAATTAATACTTCTCTTTTCAACACTATTATTTATATTTTCACTTTTTATTCTTTTTTTGGTTATTATTCATTATTTTATTATATATTATATTATTCCCTATTATCATTTCATTGCCTTATCCCATTTTTCCTCTTCTAACTTCTGAGTGGACGGTGTGTTATCATATTTCTTTACTGTGGTGCTTGGACTGATATTGGGCCCTACCTCACATCTCTTTTGAGATTGTATTATGGACGCATGTCCCCTTCAATTAACCCCCATTGGAAAATCCCACAAGATTTTTAAGCGCCTTATTTTTATTATTCACGTTTATTTGACACACGCACACGGGAACACACTAAGGCTCCTAAATCAATCATCGAGTTAGCAGCAAATATATAGGCATTATTAGTAGTTAGTAGTAGTAGTTAGTTCCAAAAAGTTTTATACCCTCATTTATTTTAAGTTATTTATTATTTCTATAATAATAATGTTATTATTGTCAATATATTATTATAGTAATCTAGAATTTCAGCCTATATAGTGACATTACGTGGATAAAAATTAATTTAACAATATTATTAATCTACACTATTATTTATTTTAATATCTATAGATTTTAGTAATATATATACATATTTTATATATTGTTTTTGAATAATATGATATATTCCCATAATGATTTAAAAAATTTAGTTATTGTGGGATGAGGAAAGAAACGGTGACTACCAAGGGTGGGCCCTGTGATTAGGAATATATGTTAGGTGACAAGGTATTAGGCACAGTAAATTAATGAGGAGCACTTTCGGGCCCTTAAGGTAAATATAATCAGTATGAATTGAACACAATTCTACTGAATAATGTGACAAAACTCTGGGGACCCAGCAAATAAAGAAGCGGTTGTCAGTAGTGCAAAAGGAAAGTATGTGGTGTGCCAAAGTAAGGAAGTAAGAATGTTAACCAGTGGTGGTTGGAATGAAGAGGTGTGAAGGGTTCAGTAAAAAAGAAGCCGTGGTTGAATGTACTAACGGCCAATGATGAAGTTTCAAATATCAGTGCCCACCTTAGAGTAAATGGGAAAAAAAAAATACCAAAAGGATACTAATTCTGTACAAGTCAATCAATGTGGTAAGATGATAAATTTTGTCTTTTATATTTGTCGCCTAGATGTAGAAGGAATACGGAGCTCGAAGGCTGAAGCGCGAAGGGTTAGGTAGAATAGAAGAATAGGTGGTCACGTATAATGAAGAATATGAATAGCAGAATGGCCATTGGAGAGAAATACCTTAGATGTGAATATTGTGATTTTTGATTGGATGTGTGGATAAATTTTCGATAATCTGTATATTATGTAATTAATGATAGAGGGTGATATGAATGTGTGTGGCGTCTTTTGGTACTGTCCTTCTTCAGTTAAATATCTACTATAGGGGGATGTCGTTCATCAGCAAGGAGTGAGAAAGAGTGAGATGAGAAGCTTGAAGAATGGTAAATCTCTGAGCACAGAGTGATTACAAAGAGTAATCCTATCAGTTTAATTGAAAGAAGGCAAGACACACTGGTAATGATGGGATTTTAAGAAAGGTCTACCTACATAACCCAACAGATATGAAACCTGTAGTACAGTTCCGAAGGTATCGTAGTTGTGACGTTAATGTACCCTTTTTTTTATAATGGGTTTTGTGAGATAAGGGGACTGTAGTAATTACGGTATTAGGCAATAATATTTTCTATTGGTTGTAGGAAAGATTAATTGCCTGGTATTTTTAGTCGAAAGAGAGCGTCCGATGCATGGAAAGGACTAGTCTTGATGAGAACACAAGGTAGTTTAGGAGTGGCTAGAGGATGTGTGGATAAATCTTTACCTTGAAACAAATGAATTGAAGAATGAGGGAGGAAGAAGGAAAAATTGTATTTGGTTTTAAGAATTTGCACAGGCGTATGATAGGATTAACAGGAAGACTTCTAGGGACAGAGTCGTCTATAAAAATAGCCTAGTAATATGATGGTGTTTAGTAAATATGGTGTTGGTGGTTGGCCTTTGAGTGGAATTCAAAAGTATGTATGACGACGATAGTGAAGCGTGCTGTAAGAATTATGCGTGCGAAAACAGTGAGGATATGAGTGGTATAATATCTTAATTTAACAGCGAGTGAGGCAGGGATGTGTTAGTCCCCTTGGTTATTCAATCTGATATACATAACAAAAAATGAAAGAGTGGGAATGGAGTGACCAAAATGGTGTTTGAATGATGGGAATGGAGGTGAGTGTAGGGTTCATTAACCTGTTATATGCGGATGATTTGGTTTTCTGTGTGTGAATTGAAGGGAGAGTTGTTGGAAGAGGATTGGTGAGGATTTGCAGGTGTGAATAATGGGGTTTGAAAGTAAACGTAGAAGAGTAAAGGTATGATTGTGCACTGAGGAAGTTCTCGATGTCTGACGTTATGTTCAGATGGTGAGCGCTGAACAATTGTCTGAGTTTAAATATTTAGGATATTAGAATAACATTCTGAATGTTGGAGACAGTGTAGAAGCCACATGGCCATATCAGGAGAGACTGGGTCCTAGTCAACCCATAACCCCAAACATTGCTAAATTGAAGGTCGTTGTAAAGGACGAGTCATCAGAAAGCACCTAGGGGCTTGTCAGAAATGTGGGGTTCGTAAGAGTAGCAAATAAATCAATAATGGGTTATCAACATGATTATATATATGGATACCCCAGAACCAATCCACATGCATATAACACGTTTTCTGGTCGACATAAGCCATCTAACATATCAAATATTACTATATACTAAAACCCGGCCATTTGACATTCAGTCTATTTTATTTGTAAATCCTCAACCATCCATAAAGGGGAATTCACCCTTTCTTAATTTGCAAATATCGAGTCACGACTCCACACTCCTCTGGCAGACTATTCCAAAATTTTAACAACCCTATTACTGAACTGAATGAAGCCTTTCTTATATCAAGATGGATGCTTTCTTCTTTAATTTTTCTTCATTATGAAGAAGAACCAGAAGCAATTTTTAATTTTAAAATTATTGGGCTTGTATTATATAATGTAAATATGTTTGTAGACTTGTATCATGTCCCTCTGAGAAATATCCTTTCCTACAGAAACTTCCTACTCCTTCACCTCTCCTCATAGCCTCTTAACCCTCAAACCAGAATATCCTTGTTGCTTCTACGGGCACTCTCCTAGAATTTCTAGTTTTCTTTAAAAAGGGGCAAACTTGGTTGCAAATACTCTATTACTGGCACTAATATAGTATTATACAGTTTACTTATACTTCCTTGCTCTGTAAACAACATTGCGATTATTATGCCCAGAATTCTTTCATTAGCTTTATTTCTAGCTTCCAACACTGATTAGCTATTTCAAATTACTGCTTATAGAGTCCACAGACTCAACCTGGTCCACAGACTCAAACCAATCCCATTCATATCGTATTAAAACTTTTATCTTAGTAAGCTACGGTGAGACACTTACACTCTTTTTACCTATAAAATTCATCTTGCCATTATCTGCCCCCCAAGAGTTTATCAAGATCACTTTTAATCTTTATACATCCTTCACTATTCCTAATGAGGTGCCACTTTAAGTATATCTCGCAAAACCTTAAGAAATTGCATTGAAGGTCCTGCGTCTAATCATCGTGAATTATGTGAAGTGAGGACAATTTGGCACCGCCAGGCACTGAACGCTGCTGGGTGGGAGAGCATCTTCACATAAATTATTCCAAATGATATTTTATTCCATTTAGGTTGGTATGCAGCACTGTTTCTATTTTCGCAAACGAACTCTTTAATCCCAACCATGTCCTTATGCCACCTATACGACACTTGCAATAGCTCTTTTCCATCAGCCTGATACCTGGGGACCTTATCAAAAAGCTTACACTAAATGTCTATATATACATATCAATGGAAGTACTCCTCGAGATCAAATAGCGGCAGTATGTGATTACTCGCATATATTGCATTAGATAGAGTTGTGGCGATGGACGTAACCAGGCTTTTGGAACCAGGGACTGGGAGTCAATAACAATCACTTGTTTCTTCTAAATCATTATCTACTATGACATTCAGTAACTTTTCAGAACCTTTTACAAACAGAGGGATGTTAAGGTAACTGGTCCATAATTTCCAAATCTTCCTTCTACCTTTCTTATAAAGGCCAACACTATGCTGTTTTCAGTCATCACTGGTACCTCACCCAATGTGATAGTGATCGGCTTAAATAACTACATGCCTTTGCAATGCCTGATCACTATCTCTTTCAGATTCTACATATATCCCATCAGGCCTGCAGCATAACGCTGGGAACAAATTATGTGGGTTAATTACTAGTTAAATTCTTTTACAAGATAATCATGCAAATTCTGCAGGTTCTATTCTGTTTTACGACTTACGCTCATAAGCCAGGAGACTTTTATATCGTCCAAACTATTTCTATCTTTTCCTCATAACACTGAGCAAAATAAGATTGGAATGTTGGAAAGCAACTCCTTATCTGAACTCACTAATTTTCAAATGCAATTTTACTGTATTATATATTGGGTCTAGATTCTTACTTTTAAAAATTTATAAGTGTTGCATAAAAAACTTCTTCAATCCCTTTATTATATTTCCTTGCAAATAATTTCTGCCTTCCGTCTTGCCTTATAACTTATTAGACTGGTTGGTTCATTTCTATTTTCCTATAATTTTCCTAATCATCCTCCCCATTAGTCACCTCTCTCTTGAATATTTTCTAATAAACATCTATTGCTTTCATTAAATTTATCCTAATCTCTTTATTCACCAACAGGTTGTTAATATGCTTTCCACCTTATTTTCTCCTCTTATAGCTTTATGGTTTATCTTTTATAAAGCGCTTACTGCTAGACTGATAGATAACTTCATCTAAAATTTTTGCCTTTATAAATGTTCCCGATATGAATATAGGTGGACAGTATTTTGGGTCTTTAAACTCTTTATCCCCAGGTCAGATTGCAGTGGGTCTGGGTAAGTTTGGGGATGTCAAAATATGCGAATCTTATAGTGGGTGTAATGGTAAGGGATCCTTTCCTTACATAGCTTGCAATTAGCCCAGGAATATACATTGGAATATGTAAATCAATTAATTTATGGGTCCCTGGGAGTCTAAATTCTCCTTCACCTCTAACCTCGCCCCACCATACTTTCATAGGGTTAGTTAAAGTTATAGTGCATCGGTGTCTTGTGGTTATGAGACCACCCTGGCTCAAAAAGTTTCGATTATAGTATTAATGTCAATTTAATATCGAACTACTATGGTCCGTATTAGAACAAGGAATCATATGGAATGCATGGAATTTAAACATTTCAGATTGCACATTTGTAGACTATACCGTTGTTTTTTACTGGTCACTGTCGTGTCATAGTTTCCTGTTTACAATTTGGGAGTCTTAATTAATCTGACTCTGGCAGAGTCTTAAAATGCCCTATTCTATTGATTTATTGGGAACATAAGGGATATTACCCATAGACCGACTTTTAATATTGATATATTGAGGGGTTTTAATAGTTCAGTCATAGTAAATAAGATCCGTAGAATATTGCTTTTATATATAAGCGCACTATGCATACTGCCCACCACTTCTCTTTCCTCTAAACGCTGGTTAATAAGGATATAACGCTGTGTTAAGGGTCACTGACGGGGGGAGTCATCATAAGTAATATTCATTAAGAGTCATAGCTCCCTGCAAATAATGTTTCAAATCTTCGATATCTTTCGGTAATTAACTTAATTAGACAGGCTCATTCTTTTTTACTCTCTAAGGCTATGGCACAATCTGTGGTACAATAGCATTTGATAATTCGGGGATAATGCTCTTATTTTTCCTCTTTATTGGGCTGTATTCTTTAGTCTGTAACAACACTAGTTTTATTTTATTACACTTATAAGAACATTGGCTATTATTTTATCCCGATTTAGCCCATCACCCCGAACTTTACTCTAGTTTTTTGGCTAACGAGTTCCAAACTGGGTGCTCTGCAGGAGCGCAATACATTTGTCGACTCAGTGACTCTATCACGCTGACAAAAAGATCCCTATCGGCGAGAAAACCTCTCTCCCACACAGATCCAAAACCTAATATTTTCGAACTAATTTTTCTAGAATCTTTTCTTTTTCTAGGTCACGTTAAAGCCCTACTCCTTCTAGGTGAACCATATGATTCCTGACCTGCATAACCTTGGTACAATACCAGAAAGCATGTGCACCTTCTTCCCAATAGACTTTTTTTGGAATCAGCTCCTAGTTAGGGATGTCACTGGCTTATATATGTCAAATATCTCTTCTTGACCTTCTAATGTATGTTATATCATTTTGGTTAGCAAAAAGCGTGGCAACACATTAGAATGCCTGTACTAACTTTGTAAGAAATCAACATCTCTCTCATTATCCTCCGGATATCACATCACACTCATGGAGGCATCCTGTCGATAATATATACTCCATTCGTTCTTCTTTATTATCTTACTTTGAAAAGATCTAATTAGGCTATATGAGGAACATACAGGTTCTCCAATTAGCAATGGTATGCTATCTTCCTTTAGAAACTCTCCTAACATTACCTTATTAAGTCACTTTTTCTCATAACACTGGCCCTCCCTACTGCTCATCAAACTACCACATGAGAATTTAAGATAATAGCAAAAGATTATCTTCAGTCTTTTTCGAAAGTGGCATTTTTTTATAAATGTATAACCGTTTGCTTACATGGAAGACAGGCGCCTGCCTTGAGTCCACGGCTTTGATGACTTCCGAGAATTCCCTCATCTTTTAAACTATATTCTACATTTCCTGTAACTCCTCTTTTTATTCAGACCTATTTTCCTACCTAACTTTATCCTTTTTCCCCTCATCTTCCTGCCTAGGTGATCTATTCCTGTCTACCCTATATCCCGCTCCCTCCTCGCTTCATACCTGCTTATATATTTCGGCATCAACTAAACCCTCTCATTCTCCCTTAAGTCATTCCTTCTGATGGTCTCCATTCTCCCTTAACTCTTATTTTTTACTCAGTCTTTTGCATCTCTTCTCCTTAACAACACATTCTCCTTGCATTCAAACCACAAAGTAGTGGCAGTATTCAACATAATCTCATCTCTTACAGTCCCTACATTATCACCGGTAGAGGCAACATACTATTTCGTATTTAATCATTAGCATTTACTAAGCGTTAATAGTAGCTACGTTATAATTTTTTTTAACCCAACTACACGTTAAAGCTATGTCCCCATTATAGCGTATGATATAAAGAAGATAGCGAATATGCTTAGAACAGTAGAAATATATTTAACAAGCTTTATATAGGGAAGATTTAGCCTACCAGGGATATTATATAAATCTAATTAAGGTTAGGCCTAGACTTAGGCCTATTGGAGCGCTGGGGTATTAACTTAATTTTTAATCTTATCAATTATCAAAAAAAAAAAAGAAAAAATTAATATAATGTTAAAGACTGTAGCTCATTACTCATGAATATCCTAGTGTTAGATAATATTGATTCTTGAGAATATCTTCTCTCTTGGCAGCCCACACATACTACACGATAGAAAAATTTACGTTTAACTACTTCGTATGCCTATCTGGAGATTACAGCCTACTCAAACCACTGAGTCCATAACTTGAACTAATATGGGAAAACAGCATCTAGAAGCCCATGCTGGTCCCAAGCCTGGATAAAGAAGGAGGGTTCACAGAGAGGCCTGCAAGCCGATGTTGTGAAAAAATTTTCTCTGTAATTCTCCAAGTGTAGCCTTCGAAACGGGACAGATTCAAAGACGAGGATCTTTTAACCGAAAATGGAACACAAATTTGACCGAGCTTAAAAAGAATAGCTTGAATATAGCTACTTATAGAGATAAAGAGTTGTTGAAGGAGAGAAATTTAGGCATCATGGTATGGCGGAGACGAAGATTGGTGTGGAGAGAGTGGAAAATATTTGGGAAGCAATTATGCTTTGATGTTATCGGAGAAGTAGGAGGAGGATGCAGACATGGAGTTGCCATTATCATGGGACCGAGGTTGTCTTCTTACATACAAGAGGTATGACATATCAATGAGAGATTGATGGATGTCCACTGAAGCTGCGAAGGAAAAAATATAGAATCTTTCAGGTTTACGCTCTGCTGCAGGGATGCACACAGGAAGAAAAGGAAACTTTTATACTAAAGCTGGAATAAGTGAATGGAACAGATTAAAGCACGGTACCTCTAATGATGAGAGATTTTAATCGTAAAGTGGGAAGGAAGAGAGAAAGAGTGGAATAGCTCATTGGCCCTTTTGAAGAGTAAGTGAGAAATTTGGAAGGTGAGTGACTGATAGATATGTGTGTCAGGAATAACGTTAAAATAATGAATGGCGTTTCAACATAGAGAAACACATACATATATACAAGATATAGATGGAACCAAAATAAGGGAGTTTTGACCAGAGATCTCATTTCATCAGACAACAGGATTGTGGTAACGTGAAGAAAACTCTTGGGGTTTCTTTGGACGCAGATCATCAGATGATGGTGGCGAAGGTTAAAGTGAAAAACTTCAGAAAACAACCTGTGTATAAGAAGAAAAACATAAAGATAAAGATTCTAAGAGACCAAAAAGCAAGAAAAGAATACTAAAGAAGGATAAATGAAAAAGGATTAGATAGAGAGGAGAGTGGAGAATAATAGTGGTCAAAGATTGAAGGGTGCTTGAAGGAGGTGGCGGTGGAGGTGCTGGGGAGGAGTGGATGGGAGGAGGAAAGAAGAGATATAGACCTTGGTAGATGGGGGAGGTAAGGAAAGTGATAAAACAAAAAACGAAAAAGATGAGAACTTGTCTAAGGAGAAGGGCACCGGAACAAGAGAGAGGAGTATGTGATAACAAGAAATGAAGCAAAAATAATAAAAAGAAGAGCGGAGATAGAGGGTTGCATTGAGCTGGGGGAGAGGTTGGAGGATGATGACAGAGGAAATATATCTTTGATGTATGGTCTAGCAAAATCATGCAGGAAGTATAAAAGAAGTTAAATGACATCAAAAATGAGGAGGCGGACGAAATAGATGAGAGATGGACTGAATATTTTGTCTCTTGTTAAACGTTGAAAGAGAGGACGGAGAGCTAGGGGAAGGGGATGATTTGCAGATACAATAGGTTGTGGAGGAGGAGGAGTTTACGGAGCAAAAGCTCGAGGAGGCTGTTGCTAGAATGAGATAAGGGAAGGCGCCTGGTGATGATGGCGTGGGTATAGAACTGGTGAGGGAGGCGGGGGCCCAAACAAAGAGGTGTATATTAAAGCTGCTGAATAGGCGTTGAAGGTGTTGGAGAGTGTCGGAGGAACGTTGGAGAACAATAATAAACATGCCGATAAATAAGGGAAAGGGGGATTCTGGTATTTGTGAAAATTACAGGGGCATATTCCTGATTAATAATTAATGTATTAAAAGTATATGAAAATGATAGAGAGAAGACTGAGAGGCAGGATAAAAGCAAAGTTGGGAGAGGATCAGCATGCGCACAGAAAGAATAGGGGAATAACGAATCTAGTGTTTTGTTTAACACATATTGTGCAGAAGACATGGGAATTCAATCTTGAGGTGAGTGTGGTCTTCGTGGATTTACAAAAATAATTTGATTCCGTACCAAGTGATAGGTTGTGGGGGTGTCTGGAGGCGGAATATGGAGTTTCTGGGAGAAAGATGAACTAATTTAAGAGATTGTACGAAGTGTGTATATGCATAGTAAGGACGGAATATGTAAATGAGAAAAGGTTTTCAGTGAAGACGGGGGTGATGCAGAGGAGTGTGTGTTATCGCCCCTGTTGTTTATTGCTTACTTAGATAGGGTTATAAGTAGTTTTAAAGCAGGATGGGATATGTACAATGAATGGGGAATTTTGGCATATGCAGACGATATCACTTTTTGGAGCTTGAAAGAGGGATCTGAAAGGTGAAATTTGTGTTTCGAGGAGGGTGGTCTGAAAATAAAAACAAGAAAACGTGGTTATGAGAGTGAATAGAGTGAGAAATAGGGAAGGTTTAAATATCCAGGCATATGGAATTAATATGAAAGAGATAGAAAGTTTTAAATAAATGGAAAGTGGGTTCGGAAATAGGGGAAAAGTAGGGGAAGATATCAAAAGGATAGGTAAATACGGAAGAAGCTTGAACGTTTTCTATCTATTGCTGAATTATCAGAATGTGACCGTGCAGGCTTAAATGATCATTCTAGAGAATATTTTGAAGCTCATAATGATGTATGGTTCGGGAGTTGGACAACAAAAACAATTACAAGAAGCCGAATAAAGGCAGCGGAGATGAGGCCCCTTGAGGGAAATGATGGGAAAGGACAGAAGAGATAGAGTGAGGAATCAACATGTAAGAGAGAGAGAGAGAGAGAGAGAGAGAGAGAGAGAGAGAGAGAGAGAGAGAGAGAGAGAGAGAGAGAGAGAGAAGGGTACGTACGATGGGAAATAAGAAAGGAAAGGCCGAATTGATGTGGCAAGAACGTCTGTAAGGATGGAGAAGGGGAGAGTGCCAAGTAGGTCTTGGGAATGAAGGACAGGAGGCAGGAGACCGAGGTGGAGGCCAAAAATAAGGTAGAAAGACTAAATGGAGGAGGTACTGGGCAATGCTTCCCGAACATCATGGCAACGCACACTCAACCAGCTTCCCAAGACTAGCTATATAATACTAAGGCTCTCTTTAATGGCTTCCATAGCCACTTCCTCTGTTCTGATCTTTGCAGGAATCCTTTCAAGGTAGGTCACTAGCGATATTTTCACCGTTACAAGAGACCCCACCACCACCGGCACTACCTCTACCTCATCCATCTTCCACATCCTCTGATGGTGTATCTTAGTCTCTGGTATTTTATTTCTCTCTTTCTTTCATAGAGGCCTACTTTTCCACAATATGAGACTCCAACCTTTATTAACTGACATTTTATTATTGGTTTGTCAATTAATACAATATCCGGTCTATTATTTGGCACAAATATGTCAGTTGGTATGCCAAAATCATAAAGAATTTGCACATGATCATTATCAGCTATTGCAGGGAGTTTATAAATCCAGTGATTATTAAGGATATCAATATTATATAATTTGCAGACTCTATAATGAATGAGTTGGCATAAAAAATTGTGTTTCTCATGATAGAGTTCTATATGTAGCAGTGTCTCACATCTGGACAATATATGGGGCTCAATCTCTGCGAATTCCCTACACATCCTACATTTATCAGAGCCATCGACTCCTTTGATATGCTTTTTGAATCAATTGGTTCTTAGGCACCAATCCTGAGCTGTAATTAATCAGAGCTCTCTCAACATTCAATTTCAAAAATTCCCTTGCAATTGTTTCTATCGATTTTCTTTGTTGACAAAGCCCTTGTTCAGTACTTCATTTTTAAAATGTTGGGCATTTCTATGTCCTTCCCATTCTAAAATATCGGCTTTCTTTCTTGTTGTTTTATAAGTTTCCTTTAAAATTTTCGTTCTTTCTTTGAGGTTTTTCTCATTCCATCCATCCTTTATTTTTAAATTGATGTTAAATTCAGAGATGTAGTCATTTGCCTTTTTTGTTACTGAAGTTGTTCCAGTCTTTCAATCTTCATGTTCTTTTAGCCATCCAATGAATTTAGTTCCTTTTCTTTCTAAACATTCTGTAAATTCTACTATTTCATTTTTGTGGGTTCTATCTATGTGTGGCATTCCCATACTTCCTTCATCTCTCGGGATGTATATATGAGCTGTGCACTGATTTTTCTAAATTATTTTGAGTGCAAATATGAGTTTCCTTGTTATTGTGTCTAGAATATTTATTTCATGGTGGTACCAATCCACAATTCCAAAACTAAATTTCATTACTGGCATTGCCAATATCTTAATTTCCTCTATTTTGTTTTTTGGTTAATTCGGTTTATAGTAATTTCTTCACTTTTGAGATGTATTCCTTTTTAATTCTCTCTTTCATAAATGTGTTTTCAATCCTGTCCGATTCCCTCAATCCAAGGTATTTGTAAGTTCCTTCCGGTTCTAGTTCTTTAATTTCCACGTTATTTACCATGATGTTTTCAGCAATTATCTTTCTACCATTGTTCATAACTAGGAATGCACACTCTTTTCTAATCCAAAATCCATTCTCATATCCGATGAAAAATCACTAATCACTTTGATCTGTTTCTCTGCCTTTCTTCTACTTGATACATACAGCTTTATGTCATCCATGTGGAAGAGATGTGAGATTCTTTTTTCTTTTTTCTCTGTTCTTTTATTTATTCGGTATCCTTTCTCTAAGTTTTTGATCAGACTGCTTAAGGGGTTAAGGGCCAATACAAATAAAAGAGAGGACATGGAGTCCAATTGATATATCCCTCCTTTCATTTTTTCATTTTTAATTTTTTAATTCCTTTCTCGTGGGGAAGCTGTAAATTAATTTTCCACATTTCTATTACCTTTTCCATGAATCTTTTGATTTTCCTTTCAACTTTGTAGATGATCATTATTTCTTTCAGCCATGAATGGGGTACACTATCATAAGCTTTATTATGATCAATCCACGTCATGCACAGATTTTTTTGTCCTTTCCAATTATTTTCAATTATCATTTTATTTATCAGTAGCTGTTCTTTTTGTACCATAGGTATATCTACTACATCCCTTTTGCTCTTCACTAATGATGTTGTTACTTTCTACAAGTTTGTATAACCTTTGGGTTAGAACTCATGTTAACACTTTTAAGTTGTGGGAAGGCATGTTATATAACTATACTTGCTAGGATCTTTGGTTTCTTCATTTTTTGCTTAAGGGATAAGGGTTGTTTCACCCGTTATGAACCACTGCGGTATGTCTACTCTTACATTAATTATATTATTTAAGCATTCGGTTAGTTTCTTTTAGCCAAATGTTATGGACCTTGTGCTTTCAACGTACCTTCCATCTATTAGTCTACATCATGCCACACAATGTTCTCATATATATTTTTCCAAAATCTTTCGACCTCCTCTGCTTGGGGTGGATCATTAACTTTTATCTTATTGTTTCGAAACTCTCTACAAAATTTACCTTGATCTTTTTTGAACAGTTTATTTTCGTTTTTTTCTTTTTCACTCAATTCACACCTTTTCAATCTCTTTCTATTTGTTGTTAAAGTTAGTTTTCTTCTCACAAGAGCGTGTGTTCATTTGTTCCCGTAACTGATTCTTTCTCTATTTACTAAATTTTGTGCTTTTCTCTTTGTTGCTTCAATTATTATTCCTCCTTTCTGTAGCATTGTTAGCATTCCAATTTATTTCGAAGAGTGTTTATTTCAATCGTAAGTCTAATCTTTCAAGGTGGCATCCTCTTCTTTCTTCTTTTATTTTGATTATTTTCTTATCTTTAATTACATCAACCCCCCTTTTTTTCTGCTACTGCTCTTCATTTAGCATAATAAAGTCTTTTCAGCTTAGTCAGACTACAATTTGTAGGAATGAGGCGTCGCAGCATTCTATCTGCACTTGCAGTTACTTTGTTTAACGTAAACCAGTTTTTAATCTTTCTTACTTGTTCTTGCATTTCATTACCCTGCACCCTATCCTCTTGCCGGTAATTAGCAATTTTGCTCAATAATTTTTCATTAATTGCATTTTCTTCTCTAATGACACCAGTTGGTGGTTGCACATCATTAATAGTTCTTTATTTCAAATCTCAGTTATGTTCCTAATACCAGCTCAAGTTTATCTCATAATCTGACTCTCTATCTGTTTCATCATCATTCTCTGTTGACTGTTCCATTCCTACCAATGATGAGGCACCATATTTAATGTCTCTCTACTTATTTCTCACTCATTGATGCCTCTTTTCTCTTATTTCCTCTTCTTTTTTCTTCATCTCCGTACTTGATACTATCCAAAATTCTTGTCCATCGTTTGCTTCTATTTCATCTTCACTCGATGTTTGCGAGATATGGTAGTCCTCATTATTTCTTTCACAATATGATTTTAAGACTTCCTCCGGCTTTGTATCCCCTTTCCCATGAAGTTTTTTTCTTTTATACAAGTTTGTTTTGGTATTTTATTTCTTGAACTAGTTTTGTATTCAATTCTAATTCATTCTCCAAAATTCTTAAAGCTTTTTCCTTATTTTTTTCTAGATCCTCTGCTGTTGGCCATTTCGCTTTTTTTCCTTCTAGCCAAATCTCCCTTCATGAACATGATGCACACATGTGATGCAGGGTCTCGCACTGTCGATGTGGCAACGATACCAAAAGATAGAGACGCACCCTAGCAAAATATATATTAATGTATTGTGGACCGGTTTACCTAGGATTTATGTGCGCGTTTTCTATCATGGAAAATTCGTAATGCAGCGGTCTGAGAGCAAAATGCCAAGGCCATATTAAACCGCAATCTCTCACGATCCACACGTCAACTCGCTTGATATTATTCGTTTCCTGGCCATACGCCGGGAAGTAGTTCAGCGTATGTTCAAACAAAACAGATTTCATCCCTATCATATTTCGCCACATTATGAGCAGCCCGACGTAATTATTCAAACACGAGTAATATTTTGTCAATGTGCTATTCGGAAAATGCAGATTGTGAACAACTCTAACCTCGTCCCTTTTCGTAATGATTTAGAGATTTTCGATCATAGGCAGACCAACCGACATGACAAGCAATATTGGGCACTGGAATATCCTCACTGGTTGACTCAAGTTCAACATCAACGTCTTTGGTTTATCAACATTGTTGTTCAGATGTACCGGTTTGTTCATTTAAATACTTTATGACGATGTGTCGATAAATATTTAACTCTCAATATATATATATATATATATATATATATATATATATATATATATATATATATATATATATATATATATATATATATATATATATATATATATATATATATATATATATATATATATATGAAAGATATATATATATAGTTATACATATATATATATATATATATATATATATATATATATATATATATATATATTGGAAAAAAAAACAGAGGCAGCAAAAGAGATGTAATATTTGCTTGAGAACCTTAAGATTGCTTTTGAATGGGTTAGAACCTTG
>JABUQX010139536.1:0-17714 GCA_015478945.1 Trachelipus rathkii
GTGTACTTCGTTCAGTTTTCCATTAGGTGTTTAACGTTTTCGCATTTATATGAAACGCTTTCGCGTTTTCATTGCGCCATATATATATATATAAATATATATATATATATATATATATATATATATATATATATATATATATATATATATATATATATATATATATATATATATATATATATATATATATATATATAGAAATGGTAAAGCAGTTAACTTTATAATATTTGTAATGGTAAATGCCTTTAAGGTAAAAAATGAACTAAAGGAAGGATTTCAAGATCCTTTTAAATTTTTTTAAATAAGGTACTAATTTATTTAGTAGACATAAAAAGGATCTTAAAACTATATTTGTTACTCTTACATATCTATATATATATATATATATATATATATATATATATATATATATATATATATATATATATATAATATATATATATATATATATATATATATATATATTATATATATATATATATATCTATATATATATATATATATATATATATATATATATATATATATATATATATATATATATATATATATATATTATGATATATGTATATATTCTGTTGAATAAACATATTTGTCGATGCTGCAATGTAACTATCAGGTTAGAGTTTCACAGGGTTTATTTTTGAAATGTATGAGTCATATGTTGAAATTGTTTAGCCACAAAATGGTGAGACTCTATACCTAAATATATATATATATATATATATATATATATATATATATATATGTTCATAGGTTAGGTTAGGTTAGGTTAGGTACGAAAGTTAACCTAACCTAACCTAAACTAACCTAACCTAAGCTAAACTAACATAACATAATATCATAAACATATACATATATATATATATATATATATATATATATATATATATATATATATATATATATATATTTTTTTTTTTGTATATATATATCTAGAGAGAGAAGAAAGAGAGAGAGAAGTCAATCAACGTAGTAAAAAATTCTCGGAAAACGTGAGTCAAATTTGACACCGCGAAATAAAAGAAACCTCACTAACTCGATAGTTACAATACAATATCTACAAAAAATAATATATATATATATACTATATATATATATATATATATATATATATATATATATATATACTCTCTTTCTCTCTCTCTCTCTTATATTAGTGATGGGACGATTAATCGTCATCGTCATCGTCATCAGCAAAAATCAACATATTTTTCAATCGTCATCGTCATCGTCATCGGCAATTTTTGCCGATTATTTTGCCGATAATTGAACAAATATTAAGAATTTTGGATAATATTAAAACTCAATAATAATAATAATAAAAATATATATATATATATATATATATATATATATATATATATATATATATATATATATATATATATATATATATATATATATTTATATATAATATATATATATATATATATATATATATATATATATATATATACCCATTTTGCTTATGGTATGTATGACATACCAGTGTCAATGGCTCGCCTTTCTGTTCTGCGTTCGTATCAAAACTCATCCTCCAGACAATATCTTAGAAACACCACCTTTTATCCACATATCATATATACATACTTATATCCACACCCCTCTTCTAGACATCTACATATATCATATCCGCCTGTCCCTATGTGTGGGAGAAAAAATTGCCCACATCGTATGTCCTGCGTGTCGTAGAAGGCGACAAGGGACGGTGGTAGTTAGGTTGGCTGCTCACTACCACTTATCTTTTGCCAGTAATGCTAATGCATGCCTGGGAAGGTCGTGATCGCCGTAAACGGGCTGACACCATTCGCGGAGACGCTGGAATCGTATGATAAAATGAAATGGCAGAGAGGAATAAATGTTGAGAAAAGAGAGGAGAGAGGTAATGGATGTATTTAGAAAGGGCAAATTGGATTTGCTCGCTTGTGACTGAAAAAAAGATGAAAGGAAACGGTGAAATGGTGGTGTGGTGGAAATGTGTTTGTATTGGTGTGGAAAGGAATGAAAGAGGGGATGGAAGGATTTGCAATTCTGATGAGTGACTTATTGTTGAGAAACTATAGTGGAATTTTGGTAGTGTGTGAGTACTAGAATTCTAAGGGTTAAATTTAAGTTTGAAAAGGCAGGTGAGTGGTTTGCGACATATGACCCATCTGAGGGTAATGTTGAAGAGAGTGATTTTCTGGGATAATCTGAATGATGTTTTGGATGGGTGAGTAGGAGATTCATCATTTGCCACATATCTGCCTACCCAAGGATTTTTACAGTTATCACCACCATTCAGGCAGAGTCCTATTCAACGAGGGTATGTACGCTCAAAAGTTCACCCTCAAGCGCAAATTACGCATATGAACACAGACGCAGGCTTTAAAGTGAGGAGATTAAATTCAGCAGGAAATACAGAAGATGGACGAGAATTCCACAGAACCGGGGTGGTGGGAAAGAACTAATCACCACAACGACAGCCTGGAGTTACCAATGTCAACACAAAACTCGTGGGCAGATACAGTACCCAGGTAAAGGGGATGGTAAAGGTGGTGGTACGCAAGTGATAAGTTCCCTCGAGCACCTGCCGCTGCGGTACCTATAGGATAGAGATAAAGCATCAACATCGCGCGCCGCAAAGATAGGGGGTCAAGTGAACTGGGAAAGTACAGAACAGTTTTTAAGCCTTTTGGCTTTTGACTCGACCCTGTCAAAGCCGGGTAAACAGAACACCCCAGATGAGAGCAGTACTCCATACATGGTGGATGAGACCATAATATAGCTAGAGAGGAAAAAAAAATCTCGCAGTCTAAGCAGAACTTCCAGTTTCTTTGACGCCGCCCTGGCAACCGTTGTGACGAGGGGTTCTAAGACATTTTTGTTTCTGTTAAAGGTCAAGGATCATTACATATTGTCAACAGGAGAAACGAGAGAGCCGTCGAAAGAGATAGGAAAGTTAGAAGGTATTTTGGAGAAGATTTGTAGAAGTTTGGGCTTTTAAAGAATTGAATTTCACAAGGTTGAGACCACCCCATCCGGAAATTCTATCCAGATCAGCGAGAATAGAATCGGAAAGATTAAGACGAGAGGCAATTCTAGAAGTAAAAGAGGGAGCAGAATTGATATGAGTTGAAGAATGAAGGGTCGAGTCATCGGCATATGAGTGAATAGAGTTAGAGGTGCAGGTGAGAAGATCATTAATGAAAAGTAGGAATAAAGTAGGAGATAAGACAGACCCCGAGGAACACCACTATTGACAGAAAGAAGAAGAAGTCGCCCATCAACAACATCCGATATTGAGCGATTTGAAAGAAAGATAGACATAAGTAAGCAAAGAGAAGGAGGAAACCCAAAGGAGGAGAGCTTGGGGAGCAGTGACACGTGCCATACTCGGTCAAATGATTTGGGTATGTCAAGCGCCACCACGCAAGTCTCCCCGTAGTTCCTAAGAGCGAAAAACCATAAATCGGTTAGATAGGAAAGTATATCACCAGTAGACCTCGAGCGCCGTCCAGGCGGTCAGGTCAAAGTTTCAGTGGTTCTGAGAGGTAAGAGAGTTGAGAGAAGGGTTGCAAAGATCTTAGATAGAATACTGAAGTAAAGTGAGAGCTATAGGGCGATAGTTAGAAGGATCAGAGCGGCTTCCTTTATCGGAATAGGTTGGACATGTTCGAGCTTCCAACACTGAGGGAAAGTGCTAGTATTGAGACACAGAGTATAGTTGAACGAGGGGCAGGGATAGCACGGAAGCACACTTCCTCAAAGCTCGGGGAGGAATGCCATCCGGGCCACCCACCTTCCTAACGTTCATAGATTTCAGGGGCCCATGCACCCGATCAAATGTAATCACAGGCAAAGGCATAGAACACCTGAGAGGAGAGAGTTAGAAAAGAAGATGTGCCAGAATCGTCCAGGAGTTGGAGTTAGAGGAAAATAGGAGGCCGAAGAGATTGGCCTTATCAGTTAAAATTAGCAACAGAATCATCAGATCAAATAAGAGGAGGAAAGGCAGATATACAGAAGTTGCTAGAGATGTTATTGGCAAGAGGCCAGAAAGATTTGTCAGCAGGAGAACCAAGGAGGTTAGCGCACTTTCGTTTGATGAAAGTCGCTTTGCTCGTCGAAGAGTATCCCTGCAACGATTTCTAGCTGAATGAAAATTAGCGAGAGTGATAGGAGAACGAGAATTTTTCTACCCCCGATACGCACTGTCTCTAGCATGAATGGCCAGAGAACAAGCACGATCGAACCATGGATTATGAGGAGAGAAAGATTTAGTTGAAGAAAACCTGCTCACCCCATCAATGATTACAGCTCCCTCCTTATCTTTTAAATCTTTATACATCCATCAGTATTCCTTACTGAGGTAGCCAATTTGCTATCATCTGCAAACTTGGAAACATTACTTATGTCCCTTATTAAATATTTTATATATATATATATATATATATATATATATATATATATATATATATATATATATATATATATATATATATATATATATATATATATATATATATATATATATATATATATATATATATATATATATATATATATATATATATATATATATAGAGGAACAGCCTCTTGAAAAAATAGTTAAGGACCACAAACATGTCTCCTCATTTCCATTAATAAATTATTTTTCATTTTCATTAATTATTATTATTATTATTATTATTATTATTATTATTATTATTATTATTATTATTATTATTATTATTATTATTATTAATGTGTGTGTGTGTGGTGTATTATTATTATTATTATTATTATTATTATTATTATTATTATTATTATTATTATTATTATTATTATTATTATTATTATTATTATTATTATTAAAGAGGACTTATCGAATCAAAAATATTGATCCTTAAATAATTTCAGAGGTTGAACCCCCTGAACCCCCTAATCTACAGCCCTTATATATATATATATATATATATATATATATATATATATATACCTATATATATATATATATATATATATATATATATATATATATATATACACCTTCTCACCATATATGTATATATATATATATATATATATATATATATATATATATATATATTTTGAGAGAAAAAGAATTTTTAAAATATACTTTTCAATTAATCGTAAAAGTCAAAGTCATACTCATAGTTATCCCGGCATCGTCATCGGCTTAAAAATTTAATATAATCGCCATCGTCATCGTCATCGGCAAAATTTCATAATCGTCCATCACTAATATACATATATATATATATATATATATATATATATAATATATATATATATATATATATATATATATATATATATATATATATATATATATATATAACTATATATATATATGTATATATATATATATGTATAACTAACTAACTATATATATATATAAATGAAAGATAAACAAAAAGATGTCCTTGCATCATATGTAGTCCTAATATTACATTACAAAATCATATGTACCTGGAATAGTTACGGAAAGAGGAGGCAACCATTCTCGTTTTTCTGTCAGCGAATTCGTTGCCAGTTACCCCCACGTGAGAGGTGGCCCAAAATAATGTAATTTGCTTCTTGCGAGAGTGGAGGAGCCTAAGAAATTGTTGTACAGCGGATACCATTGTGTTTATAGAAGAGAGGGTTTTAAGCGCCTGGAGGACGCTGAGCGAATCTAAATAAATGACATTAGAGTGGTCTTAGTTAGGGAATAAAATTCGTAAGAATTGAAGCATGAGGGGTAGTGTATGGGAAAGGTTGTGGTCAGGAAAGACAGCAGTCGGACCCACACTGTCCCCTGTTTTAGAGTCGGTAAACACTGGAGTAAATCCACCGGAAACTGCGGAATGAGACGAAAACGATGCCTTTAGGGTGGCTAGATTTAGAGAGAGAGGTCAGGAACAGACAGATGGTGGGAGCAGGAAAGATAGCAGATTTTGTAAAGCGATGTTGAGGAAGTTAAGGATGTTATAAACTGTGTTTACAAATGGCCAGTAAGGAGGATTCTGAGGTATCTATCACAGAATTGGTGTCAGTATGGCAGGTGATCGAATTTGATCTTTGGTTGTCCTCCAACTTTGGATCTATCCCGGGTTTGTTAATAGAGATTAAAAAAGCTGTAGTCCAAACAGATGGAAAAGAGGATTCGATCCAGATTCTGTTACACAGATCCAGAAAGAACGCTGAAGCAGAGGAAGTGTATATGACAGGGCATTATGTATGAAATTAAGTCTGGACCAAGGCCAGTTCAGTTTGATACTCTGCAAGTGTAAAAAGACGGTTATAGATATGATCTTCCCCTTTCTGAAAAGTCTGACGGTGCAGTATTAATTATCAATTTTTGAAAGACTTCAGGATAGCGGAAAGAGTTCGAGGAGCTAGCAAACTATAACCTAAAGCATCTGCAATAGCTGCAGGAGCAGAGATCGTATCGGTTATATCAGGCCCATAACGGAGGACTGTAAGTGAAGAGTTGTTGGAGCGGCGAGATATTTTCTGTATAACTTTCCACACTGAAGAAAGGGGAGTTGTGGAGTTGACAGTCGAAGTATAAGTTCGAAAGTATTGTTTACGTGTTTGGCGATTAATTCGAAGAGATCTCGCGCCGCAACTTTTATAAAAAAAAAAATATATATATATATATATATATATATATATATATATATATATATATATATATATATATATATATATATATACTATATATATATATATATATATATATATATATATATATATATATTATAATATATAATAATATATAATAATATCTATAATAATATATAATATAATAATAATAATAATATATAATAATAATATGTAATAATAATATATATATATATATATATATAATAATAATATATGTAATAATAATATATATATATATATATATATATGTATTGGTTTAAAGTTTTCTATATATTTAAAAATAATATATGTTTTCCTATAATAATGGTAAAATAATACTCTGTACAGTATATATATATATATATATATATATGTATATACATATAATATATAATATATATAATAATAATATATATATATATATATATATATAATAATAATATATATATATGTAATAATAATATATATATAATAATATATATAATATATATAATATAAAAATATAATATAATATATAGATAATATAATATATATATATATATATATAAATATATATAATAATATATATATGTATAATAATATAATAATATGTATCATGTAATATAATAATATATAGTAAAGTTAAAACCATAAACGTATTTTCATAAAGCGGGTGAAGTTCGATCCCTGGACCCTTGCAGATGAGCGTGCATGCGTTTGACCGCTACGCCACGATGAACTAAAAGAAGAACGCGTTCTCGTGATGAATGAATAAATTCATTCACCATTATCGATCAGAATATGCCGAACTCCTCCCGCTCACACTCGGGCGTAGGGTCAAACAGGGTGCCACTTGCATGGTGGGGAATTCTTATCTACACAAGATTACTTAAACTTTTGAAGGATTTTAACACAAACACACACACACACACACACGCACACACATATATATATATATATATATATATATATATATATATATATATATATATATATAATATATATATATATATAACATATAACATATACTATCTTCTTTCATACATATATATATATATAGGCCCTTTTTCTGTTTTAGCCAATGGTCAGTTTTGAATTTTTTTTTTTTAATATATTGCTACTATATGATACCAACAGTGATTTCAAACTGGAAACGCACATCATTCAAAAGTCGAAGTATTTTTAAAAAATTTTAAAAATCACATTTATGTTAAATATTGTTTTAAAAATGAAATACCTCGAAAAGTACGACACTTACAAAACCAGTATATTTGGAATCAGCGTATAAAGCTTATTACAAAAATGTAAAAATAAAAATTTTTTTCATAAATTAAATATGTCAAACGAATGCTGAGACTCACAGCAAAACCAATTCATATTTGGAATCAGCGTATAAACTTATTACAAATCCTAAATAGGGGGTTCGAGCCGACGGGGGGACGGGGGGGACGTTCCATACCAGTAGGGAGGGGTGGAGGAACCCCCGCGACACCCAAATACCAAAGAGCGGGGGTTCCAGAGACCCTCCCCGGAGGGGGGGAAATAGTCCTACCCTGTCGTTCCCAGAGAGACCCTGACTCCTGCCATCTTTGCGGTTTACCCTTGGATATTCATTCCTTTAGTTTAAAAAACACCCAAATAAAAACAAAATATTACTAAAAAATTGATTTTCAAAAAATTATTTAAAATATTTTGAACTTTTGAAATTATGTCCGTTACCACTTAAATTCATTGTTGGTATCATTATACCTTATTATGTTAAAAAAAAAAATTAAAACTGACGGAGTGTAAAACTGAAAAGGTCCTATATATTTTTGAATCATGTCCGTTACCACTGAAATTGATTGTTAGGATCATATACTAGAAATATATTTAAAAAAAAAAAAAAAAAAAATTCAAAACTGACGGAGTCGTAAAACAGAAAAGGTCATATAAATATATATATATATATATATATATATATATATATATATATATATATATATATATATATATATATATATATATATATATATATATGAAACTTAACTATGGTTTATTATCAGACATAAAAATGCTGCAAATTGGGTGAATTGTGGAATAAAGCAAATGTTTGGGGGGGCGGAATAGGAGAAAGAAAAAATGTTCGGGGGAGAGGGAAGAGTTGGAGAACCAAAGAAAATGGGGGGAGGATGAAGATTCTGTTTGGAAATAATAGATTTTCTTTTCTTCCTGACTTAAACGTATATTGGTTACGCACTGAAAACTTCCAAAACTCGAACTCATGCAAGCGTGTCAAAAAATTACGTAACTTATGTTTATGCCACTGTGAAACACACACACGAACGCATACACACACATCCACGAACACATATATACAAACATACATACATACATACGCGTGAATTTGGCTCTTAAAAAGCAGATGCTTTTCTCTGACCATCAATACGATATTCTATTAGTTTAAGAAATATGTGTAGATGCGTGTTTTAAGTAGGGTTTCGGAGAAGGTTAATTTTTGCCGGCTTCAGCCTCTATTCGAGTCGGTTTAATGGGGATTGTTATCTTGATAATATTTCTCATTAAATTTAAATATACTCTCCCTATAATAAATAATTCCTACTGTAAATTCTTAGTGCAGATTAGATCTAAATATTAGTGTTGTAGTGATGCCAAAATAATATCTGAGTTATTATGAGTTAATTCTATTGGTTTATTTATATTTAGTGAGTGTATCTTTAAATATTATTTATATGCTGCATGATTTGATTTGGTTGACAGTTTATTATATATGTTATTTTATCAATGTTGTGAGGTATAAAAATAATTTCATGTTTACTGTAAATTCTTAGTGCAGATTAGATCTAGGTAGCATTTATAAAAATTAAAGATTACTTTTTTTGTCTTAAAATTTCATTACTGTGGAAGTAAATTTTTGCGTAAAGTGTATGTTCTTTTCAAAAAGTTTGTCCTAGAAATAAAAAATTCTCTCATCTTAACAAGTCTTTATAACTGTCTCCTCTGTGTCGGTCTATTTCATGCTATCTGTTATTACGATTGTATTTTTTTAACACTATTATATTCTTATCTATTATTAAATATTTCCATTTGTTTATTTTTTTTACGCTTTGGAATGGAGTATCCTATCTTTAAAATAAGCAATGAATGAATTAACGCTTATTGATTAATTGAGTGTTACTCCTATATAGCGCGTTACCCTCCGTTAGATAAAGATCTCCTGGTTCACTTTTAAGTCCTGTCTCGGAATCTTTGTGATGAATGACGGACTTGTGGGAAGGATTGGAGTAAAGTGACGTTGCATGAAGTGTAATGGTGTGGGTCAATCGTATTGTTGGTATAATTTGTGCACCGTGACCGAGAGATGTGCATGATATGCCAGAGAACGAGAGCAATTATGCAGAATCATTAGCGTGCCCTACATATATCTGTAATAGGCTTGTGAGTCCACTGTGCCTCATAATACGATGTATCATTTGTATCATGTTGCGTGAGAGTACGTGTCTCCTAATATGGAAGAAAAAATTAAATGATGAAAAACTTCACAAAAATATCTATGTCATTTCTTATATAAGGGACCCAAAAAACATCAATCTTTCTTTTGTTTTTTTGTTAGTTTTACTTGTTCAAGAGTTGCTTACCTAGATAATTTTTACAACGGCCTTGATTTGTTTGGCCAGTAATCTATCTGAAATAAACACTCTGAAGCTGGGTAGGGAAAGTGTAAGTGTGGCTGTAGAGCATATAAATTTCCAGGTTAAGAAATAACATATGTAGTGACTTCGTGCTTCCAAACAAAATCCAATAATATTAAAAATAGTTTGGATATCTTCATACGGTGTCATAATGCATGCATGCTTAATAGGTACAGGAAATAAATGTAGATTTCCATATGGGTCTTACTATATACCAGATGGGTAAAAGTTATTCTAAAGTATTCTTAACAGATGATCAAAGCGTTGTGCTTTTGAAAAGACCGTAGAAAAAAAAAATAACATATATATGACTTTTGTTACAACGATATAACGAGAATGATTAACAATCGAAAAAGTCACCATCACTGTTTGTTTAGGGCGCGGGGCTATTGTAGTCCTCCCGATGTTTTATTCGAGCTCCACTGTCTTTCCAGTGGGGCGGGTCGCGGGTGCATTGGTTCTGTCGCGCGGATTAGATTATCATTTTTTTACTCTTGGCGATTTAGGTTTGGAGGACATTTTTTTTACAACTACTTTAGTAGTTTCTGTTTATAGTGTTTATACACATCATTCAGCTGGGCTCTACCTCAGAATCATTTTTACATACTGCCTTATTTTGTTTGGGAGCAGATTATCTTGAGATGTAAAGACTTGAATTGTAAAACCTTAGTTTGTAGTTACAAAATTCATAAAAAAATTTATTACCTTATTTGGCCGAAAAAAAATAAATTGAAACAATAATCTTAGATAGTGGCTGTTGGGATTATTGGGGATTGGATGGTTCTTTTAAACTAAAAATACGTTTGAGTTTAAAGTACTTCTTTGAACTAGAGTATAAGCTTTTTTGGGTGGATTTGAAGCTATTTAATAATTATGACTTTGTAATAAAATTAGAAATTTTATATGTGGGTTGTTTGGGGCATTTTATCGTTTTACCTGTTACGCTACCCTTGGGTGGGCCGGGCCGCGTAACTATTCATGGTTTTACCGTGTGCCGTTTGTGGCGGTTTAGATATTATTGGTATATTATATATAGTGATATTTATATGGTGTTGGATTATATAGTATGGTGGGGGTAGTATGTTGGTTAGTTAGTATATATAGGGTATAGATTATTATATATCTATGATTTATTATTTATGATATATATATATATTGGTTTTATATTAATTGAGGGTATTTTGTTAGGGTATTTTGTTACTTATCTTGGTATTAATAATGAATTATTATATTATATTAGTGAGTATGATAGCTGGTTTGTCAGTTGATCTCTGTGGTGTATGGGTTTTAATATATATAGTATATATATATATATATATATATATTTTTCAACTTAGAATTATTCTTCTAATTTTTTTATCGAAACAGTATTTTATTAAATCACTTGTTAAGTGGTGTTTTGGGTGAGTGTGGTTCCCGGAATCAAATCCCAGCAAAGAAACTTTTGGGGCATTTGATATGTTAAGCAGCTTTATCTATGATTTTGGTAAAAAAATTTTACAGTTTTGGAAATATTCGATTGTCTGCGGTCAAAAACTATGAAAGAGGTCGCGAAATTTTACTGGTCAGAGGCTTTTTGTGGATGACCAACACGCATGGTTCGAAAAAATGTTTGTATAATCTATATATATACATCTACTCAACCGATCTTCAACATCATGGATATATCCATGTTAGCTAATCTACTCCATCACATCACTTTTAAAACAAACTTTGTTTCCATACATATAGTTTTTGATCTTATATATAAATGTTACATAGTCTTCGAAAATTGACCACTTTTCGGAAAAAAAATCCGGAGGTCAAATATTCTTAGGTAATCAGTTGAGCTAGTAAAATTGAGCCAATAGGGCATTCAATATTTCTTCAGCTGGTATCGTATTAGCATCGTTCCAATATTTGGTAAGTCAGAAACTATCGATGATGGGTACAAATTTTTTGTTCTTAAAATTTAAAAATTTTCAATGGAATCTTCCGTTCAATATTCTCATATATATTTTTCTTTTTATTATTTGGGTATCATTATATTATATTAGTTATATATATAGGTATTGATGTATGTTAATTAATATATATATATTTATATATAATAGGTTGAGATAGTATATATATATTAGGTGCTTTGGTTATATATATTTTTAATTATTTATATTTAATAATTTATATTATATATATCAGTTGTGGGAGCAGTAATCATTCTTTTATTTTTTATTATACTTTCAACATTTTTGATTACTGTTATTATCTAATTTATTCTAAACACGTGTCCCGCATGATGCAGGGTTTTGTCTGTCAATTTTTCGCAGATGTACCTTTTGGTTTCCTCATCTACGCATTGTTTCATTTTTTTTGTTTTGTTGTGGAGAATTGAAAAGCAGAAGGGGGTTCCAAGCCCCAACGAGCCATGGCGAATATAATCGCTCATGATTGTACAACTATCATTCCCTTTCCCCCTCATATTAGACCTAAAAAATTTATCAATTTTATGCAAGATCTTTAGCTAGATCAAATTAATTCTTTCTTTATTCATCTTTATAGTAAATATTTGAATCTGTTTCACACTGGTAGTTACAGATTTCGCACTCATCATTTTTTACCGAAATTATTTTATTTCTAGACGCCACTATTTAATTGTCCTATTTAAATTTAACTAGTTTCCTTAATAGGTCTTTGTCATTTTAAAATCTGAAGCTAACTTTTTCTTTGGGCTTTTCTGGCTCTGTAAGTAAAGCTCTTGAATTAATTTGCGCTTAAATTATAAAATCTGAATTGTAATTTTAATATTTTTGATTCATATAGAAATTTTTAAAATATTTCATATATAGATTTTCATAAATTTGTTCGCTGATTCTACATAATAATTTGGCCTAACTCATGCGGAACAATACCTTTCTCAAACAGAAACGATCTTTCTAGTGAGGGCTTTCTCGATTAATCTGTTTATTGCCCTTAAATGAAGATTTTTCAGCCTCTTCTTTAAATTCCTCCTGCACTAGATCTTCTCTTTTTCTTTCTTTGGCTTTTGGTTGTTTTTTTTTTTCCTTTCTTTTTTTCCCTTCTTCTGTTTTTTTATGGTAGGGCACACGGTCTTCGCTATTCTCCGTGGTTTATATGGGTAGAGTTCTGGTTTCATGACGACTTATTGGGGTTGCTAATTTCTAGCATATTAATCTTAGAAAAGTACTTTGAATTGCCTATTACCTGCCTTGCTGATGGGAGGATTTTGCATCTACAATTTTAACTATTTGACATTTATATTAGGTTTAGTGATTGTTGTGTTGGTTTTTGGGGTTGTCTTCCCTAAATACTTACTATTATTTATATATCATTTTAGTATATATATATATATTAAATTATATAATGATATAATATATTTACTATATATAATATATATATATATATATAATATAATATATATATTATATATAATTATTATATATATTATATATATATATATATATAATTATATATATATTTTATATATATTATCAGCCATAAAGGGGCAATTCTTATGGTTCCAAAGATCAAAGGGGTGCTCAAATGCTAAGGGTTTATGGGACTTTTTTTTTTCTTTTCCACACAAAATTTTTTTAATATGTTAATGTTATCTTTTAGGAGTAGGGCTGTTTGTATAATTTGTTTATTTCTTTGTCAGCACGTTATTATACATATAGGATTAATGTTCAGAAGAGCTCGATAATGTACACCATGTACCGAATTGCCTCATTGCTTACTCGATTTGGGTTGGGGCGGTGGCTAATTCGGTTTTCTTTTGCTTTTGTGGTTTTGTCCATTTTCATATCTTCGTTCATCATCAGCGTGTTTAACGATATCCTCTTAAAGTGTTTATTTGATAAACGAATGATAATGTGTTCAGTTTTCATTTTGAACAGATCATCATTTCCAATGGTCGTGGCTTGGCGCTTACGGTACAGTTCGTGTTGTTACGTCTCTTTTTCTTTCTTCTTTTTCTTATGGTTTCTGCTTTCTATGCGTACGCGGAACTAGAGAATGAGCGCACATGGAAGTAATACGCACATACTTTTATTTATTAGCTTTTGCTTGGGGTCATTGATATCATATAGTAATATATATATTATACGGTATATATATATATATATTATTAGATGTGGCTGGAACTGTATTAACTATATTTAATTATTATATATACTATATATGTATGTATATTTTGTTATCTTATTGTTATATCCGTTGCATATTTTAGTGAGTATTTCATGATTTCCAATGTATCTATTTGGTAGTTCGGGTTTATTATATATATATATAACTAAGTAAATTTCTTTTGGTGGGTTTGCAGCAATACTGTCTTTTAGTATATATAATATTAGTGGTATAGTTCCTATGTTATTAGGTTATACTATCTTGAGTATATACTGTATTCTTTTTATCAAACTGTAGGGTATATTATATATATTAATATATATATAGTCATTATGATATATTTATGTTTTTACTGCCTCACTATAGTTATATATATATAACTAAGGGATGGCCATTAACTAAATCGAAGTGTTATACCGTTGCATCATATCTTCATATTATATAGGTAACATATTGGTACAGGTTTTGAGAGAAACGTGTGATAACTATATATGGAATCAGCGGTATGAAATCGTGATTTTTATACAAAAATATGAAAATATAAAAAAAATTTTCAATTTTTTTTTTAATTTTTTTTATATTTTTTTTCTTTATCAAACTTATCGAATTAGTATCGCAGAATTACTCAATATTATCATTATATCTTTGATACTCAGCATATGTCGGAAATTTGTATGTAAAAAAGAAGAGGAAAAAATAAATCTTTTTTTCTTTAGCCAATACATATTTGGAATAAGCATATGAATTTTTTTTAGGGGGCTCGAGGGGGGACGACGGGGGACAGAGGGGGTGGACGAAGTTCCCCCTGTCCCCCCGGAAGGCCGAGAGAACCCCGACTCTTTGCATTTCTTGGTGGTTGTAATCTTTTTCTGGGTTATTCTTTAGTTAACAAAAAAAATAAAAAAATCTCTGATTTTTCATACAATTCATATCTCTCAATTTTAAATATGTTATTAGTTTCTTGTACCTATCTTTAGTTTTCGATTATCTATAAAAAATACTAAAACAAATGTTAAATTTTTTTTTTGGTTTCTTTTCCATTACAAATTTCACTAGCGCTGATATTTCTATATATGTGGTTTTTCAGTTTGTCTTGTACCTATCCATAGGTTCATATTACGATAAATTTTTGACTATTGATTTCCTCTTTTGACCTTTCCCCTGACCCTAAATTCTGCAGACAAATTTTTCCCCTGACCATGTGGTCGTCGCTCGTCTTGTATTTTGGTTGGTAAAAATATCCTATTAATTTTATTATTTGCCGGTGCGCTCTTTTCACTGCCATGTTTTCATTCATTAATTATTGAAGAATTTAACTTTAAAATTTTTTCATGTTTTTATATTGGATGTAATTTTAAAGAAAAATCATTTTTTTTTAGGTATATCAAGAGCATAACTTACCCATTCTCAGCCGTTCCAATTGGGTTTGTTTATTTCATCCTCCTTTTTCTATTTTTTTCCCAAAAACATAAATACAGTTTTAATTTTTTAGCAAAATGAAAATAATTTAAATAGCTTCATATTTAAGCCTGAGGTGGATTTAGGCGTTCCACATGCAAGGTCTTTACAAAAAAGTTTTCTAAATGGGGAGATATTTAGAATTAACTTTTTTCTTCTCAAAAATAAGAATCCTTTGAATTTTTTGATTTTATAAGCGGCTTCTTTCTGTTTAAAGCCTTCAGGTTGTTAACATTCTTTCTCTGCTCTTATCAAGTTTATTCATTTGCATCTGTTGGATACATATCTTTTTCAAAAAATATATCCTTTTATTCTCTTCCTTTTCTTTCTGTTTTCGACTTTCTTTTTGAGCAATGTTCTTCTTCATCATCCTCCTATGGGCAGCTTACATTTGTCAACATTTTTTGAGTGATTAGGAACTTTATGAATACTTTGCATTGTGCACATACGCATTGTGCACTGTTCTTTTGAGAAATCAGATATGTTCTTTATCGCTTTTTTCAGATTCTCTCACTACAATTGCTTAATTCTTAGAAAACCCTCCTTTATCCACTTGTCTTGTTTTCCATTTGCGAAAATAATCGGTTTTTAAGTCCTAATTTAATAATTTGCCGACCAGATTCGCATATTTATTGATTCTCGGTGCTATAATTATAGAGTATATTAACAAGCCTCAACATTTGCCTCAAAGAATCCCCAAAACATATTTTTGGCAATCAATCTTTTAATCTCAACGGGTGAACCTGAGCTTCACTTGCACAGTAAGAGTATAGTGCTTTCTTTCTTCCGCGCACAGCATATTCTGTGATTCGTTTTATTGGTGGCATCATGCCTTCTAGCAATTAATCCATCAATACTCTTTGGTTCCCCTCTTTGTTTCTCCTTGCTTCTGTGTGCTTGATGAAACTATACTAGATCCAATGATGAGAGCCATTGGACCGGCTTGTACTTCAGAGGACATCTTTCTTATATCTTTCTGTCATTTTGATTTCAACAGTTCGGTCATTCAAGCATTTCAAGTTTTGTCATGTAATCTGAGATGCAAAGCTTTAGTGTTGGTTTGGGGTGGTAGTGTGCATTTCACTGGGACTTTCAGAAATCCTTTCCATAATTTTTTAAGTAGCGTAGACTTGTAATCTTGTGCAACAGAAATGAACCAAGGTTTCAGTTTGACGTCCAACCATCTCTGGTCGTTAAAGTAAGTTTTCTTTTTTTTTTCTGTGTTTGGTTGACATTTTTTTATAATAAATAAATAAATTTTTGCAGTAATTGCAGTTAGTTTTAAATCATAAAATCACTTTGCATATCTTTTCGAAAAAATAAAAACAAAAAACACCTTTTTTTTTTAAAGCACCATCCTAAAGAAAAAATATAAAACAGATTAAGTTCATAATAATCTTCAGCTAATATATACTATACAATTATTTTATGAAAAATCGAATATCAATCCCTTCTAAACGAACAGTAATAGCGTCTAAATAATATTTTGTTCAGAAGGAAAATTCGGAGAACGAACACAGGATAGGAATTACATTTTATGGATGTCAATTTTCCTCGCCCAATCGTTTTTCTTTTTTTCCTCCTGTTTCGTAATTCCTTATCAATCATCTCCATTTTCTCAGTACAATTATACAGCTAAGGTGAAAAATCATATAATATTCAAAAATAATGTAACTTGTCCATGGAATTCATTCGTTCTATATCGTTTGTGAAATTTCAAAATTTCCCTGACATTTCAGCCATGATTTTAAAATACGTTTCCCTGATTCTTTTCCCTGCTCGCATTTTTATTTCCCTGCTTTGCCTTGTGATTTCCAGAGCATGTGTGAACCCTGCTATTCTTATTTC
>JABUQX010139537.1:0-24526 GCA_015478945.1 Trachelipus rathkii
TAATATATATATATATATATATATATATATATATATATATATATATATATATATATATATCTATATATATATATATATATATATATATATATATATATATATATATATATATATATATATATATATATATATATATATATATACTATATATATATATATATATATATATATATATATATATCTTATATATAAGCTCACATCTCAATTGACTCAATATGCAGCTGGGCCAAGATTGATACAGATCCCATATACCAGAAGCTCCGGCTCGGCTCATATGCTCCGTCATGAGACTTCTTCTTCTTTCTTCTTTCTTTTTCTTCTTCTTCTTCTTCTTCTTCTTCTTCTTCTTCTTCTTCTTTACTTCTTCTTCTTCTTCTTCTTCTTCTTCTTACTCCTCTTCCTCCTTTTTTTTTTTTTTCCAAAATGCATAAAGTGAGTCATCAAGCGGAGCATCAGAGATGGAGTCATCAAAGCTGAGCATCAAAGTTGAGGCATCAAAGCTGAGGCATCAAAATTGAGGCATCAGCTGAGGCATCAAGAGTTAGAATCATCTTAGTGAGTGTGTGTGTGTGTGTGTGTGAGTGTAGGTGTATATGGGTGAGTGTAGGTGTAAGTGTCTATAGGTGAGTGTAAGTGTCTAAGGGTGAGTGTAAGTGTCTATGGGTGGGTGTAAGTGTCTGGGTGTGTGTATGTGGGTATAAAGTGTCATAGTGTGTGTGTGTGTGTGTAAGTGTAGGTGTAGGTATATGAGCTTAAGTGTGTGTATAAGTAGCCTATCGGGTGTGCATGTGTGTATAAGTAGCCTAGCGGGTGTGCGTGTGTGTGTGTGTGTGTGTGTGTGTATAAGTAGCCTAGTGGGTGTGTGTGTGTGTGTGTGTGTGTGTGTGTGGGTGTAGGTGTGAGGTTAGGACAGTAACATACAGGGACTTAAGTTAGGGGCAGATACCTACATGACCTCATGTAAGGACAGTTCCCTACAACAGGTACTGCGTTAGATACCTACAGGTGCTCGACTTAATCTCACTTAATCCCTCACGAACTTTTATGAAAGGTCAATTTCAGGCCTTGATACGGTATCAAGGCCGAAATATCAAGGCCAAGACCGAAATATCAAGGCCTAGAAAAAGGGGGGTAGGGGTACTAACTCATAGAAGGAACCATCCTAACAACTTCTAATACACACCAATCGAATCCTCATACCTCAAAACATAGGGGTAGACACTAATATTAGGTGTATTCTATGACGTAGGACATGTCATTGCTAGAAGTGCTAGAAAAGGGTTGGGTACTAACTGGTAGAAGGAAGCAACCTAACACCTTCTAATATATACCAATCGACTCTACGTACCTTAAAACATAGGGGTGTGTTCTAAGATGTAGGACATGTCGTGTTAGAAGCTAGAAGAATCAGTTATGCCAACTGAAACCCTCAAAAATGAACTCTACACCATTGAAAACATATATGTAGACACCTCATTTGCTCTAATATGTGGTAGGAGCCTGAATTCCATTCGGGCACCGCAACCACCAGCTCCGGCTCCGGCTCCATATGGTTCGCCAATTAGTTTAACATAGCCATTCTATTTCATTTATTCTCTTCTATACACTCACCAATTTTCAGCTTTCTAAGTCTATTTTTTAAATTTTAAGGGGGTGGGGCCCCCCAACCCCTTTGACGTAGCGGCTTGAAACATTGGATGCAACAATGTTGCAACATATAAGGAAGACATGCCAAGTTTGAAGAAGATACGATGACTCTAACACCTCTTTTGCTAAGATATGTCATTTTGGGTCATTTCTTGCCCCATAAATGACCCCCGCCTGGGGCCCTGGGGACTCTGGCGTTCGGGAAAGTAACTACGGGAATCTTATTTTTGAGACATCCCTGTTTGACACCCGTCATGATAGGTTTTTGACGAAGGGTACGCCATCTACGAAAAACGTATGTTGGTGCGTTCTAAAACCGCAACGGCTGAAACGTCATGCTCGGCAATAGCGGCAATCGACTCGGCATACCTCAAAACATACTAAACCATCTAAAACTCGGCTTCATAATATCTAATACTAACTCTTGTTAGGAGTGAATCGATTCCGTTGTAAACCACAGGAATCGATTCAGCAGTGTCGAATATGTACTAATCGATACAAATATCGGAAATATTCAGGCATATACGATATATCGCATTAGGGTGGGGGATACTAACTCATAGAAGGAACCAACCTAGCACCTTCTAATGTATACCAATCGACTCCCCGTACCCTATAACCTAGGGGTAGGCACTAATAGCCGTGTTCTATGACGTAGGACATGTCATGCTAGAAAAGGCTAGAAAAGGGGGTAGGGTAATAACTCATAGAAGGAAGCATCCTAGCACCTTCTAATACACACCAATCGACTCCCCGTACCCTATAACCTAGGGGTAGGCACTAATACCGGATGTGTTCTATGACGTAGGACATGTCATGCTAGAAAAGGCTAGAAAAGGGGGGTAGGGTAATAACTCATAGAAGGAAGCATCCTAGCACCTTCTAATATACACCAATCGACTCCCCGTACCCAATAACCTAGGGTTAGACACTAAGACCGGTGTATTCTACAATATAGGTCGGCACGTGCTAGAAGCTAGAATATATAGCCTATATCATATAGCCTATAGCCTATATCCTATAACCTATAGCCTATATCCTATAGGATATAGCCTATAGCCTATAGGAACATGTGTCCTTTTAACCCTCGGCGGCATCCTTTGAAGTGACTCCGTTCTACGCTCTGTTATCAGTTTTGTGGTTTGTGGTTAGATAAGACAGGTCGCAATTCTGTATATTACTACTAATGTCATACTTTTTAAATAGTTCTACTGATCACGTTCTGTAAAAATTATATTATATAATATATATATATATATATATATATATATATATATATATATATATATATATATATATATATATATATATATATATATATATATATATATATATATATATAGATATATATATATTTATTTATACATAGATAAGAGTATAAATATTTAAATATTATATAGATATATGTATACATCTTTAATATAATAATATATATATAAGAATAATAATAAAATAATGAATGTAGTTATGTTTATAATATAGAATTTATATATATTTATATATATATATAGATATATAATATAACATTTATTTATATATATAAATATAATAAATATATATATATATCTCTCTCCCTCTTTCTCATATATATATATATATATATATATATATATATATATATATATACTCTTTCTCTATAATGTTTTATATTTCTCATAACATGATAGTTCTCCTTTGAAGCCGTTTATGACTGAGACTACTTTAAACCGAGCACCACAACCCACCGAACTGGACACAAAACACTGGTGAATTGCCATATACTTTTACCGACCAGTTTGTGCCATAGGTAATGCAGCCACCACCGCACACACTGCCTTAAACTGGTAAGTCAGCAAACCTACCTGAGACTGACTGTTAACCGTTTTCATTGTCTTCTATCATTGTTCACATTACAGCATTTTGTTTTAATCCTATTTTTAACTCACCTAAATAAGTGCTCTAATGAAATTTCTACAGACACTTACCGAGGATTTCATGGTTGGAAAATTTAACAGAATTATAATCCAATCTACCAATGAAACCTTCTCTCTCTCGTTTTTATATTTATATAAAGAAAGAGAGAAACTTCATTGGCAGCAAGATTCTGATTGACTGTAAATTTTACTCATCAATTTTCTAACTGGCAACTCGTGTAGAAGATTTTCCTTGGGCGACATACTATTTAAAAAGTTGACTACAAAAGAAATTTAATCTACTTTATCAAATTCAGGCAAATCACCACATGATATGAAACCAAGACCAATGTTATATGGACATCATCAGACCAGCTTTTCTTAGAGACAGATGCGATTTATATGTAAAATTACGTATGTATTGTTATGTATATTATTATTATTATTATTATTATTATTATTATTATTATTATTATTATTATTATTATTATTATTATTATTATTATTATTATTATTATTAATGTTTAAAACAAGGATTAAATTTAAACTGTATCAATCTTTTAACTATTTAGGTTCTTTTTGAATATTTATGAATTGTTTTAAAATTATATATATATATATATATATATATAATATATATATATAATAATATATATATATATATATATATATATATATATATTATATATATATATATATATATATATATATATATATATATAATATATATATATATATTATATATATATATATATATATATATATATATATATATTATTTGATTTAAGTAAGTCGAGCTTTCGTGTACATAATCGTATCACTTGTTTGGGACTGAATTCATCTGTTGGAATTTGACTCTGAACTTGACTTCTTTTTTGATTTCTGGCAACTTGGCATATTTTCTTACCGATGGTACTCTGTTCATATCTCTTGCCTTAAACCTTTCTCAGTATGTTGCTGAGTGATTTGGATTCCTTAAAGTATTTATTGGTTGTATCATCTATTGCTATTTCTCCTCTTTGTAAATTGAAATTTGTGCTATTTCTTATAATGAATGATTCAATAAATTTTCTTTGATCTGTATTTCGTATAGTTTTTATTATAGTAGGGGAAGCTATATTAATGGTGTGGCCTAAATTTTGCCGATGTCTTACTAATGCGGAATTTTGTTTATCTAAATTCAAGTGACTTTTATGTTGAGAAAATCTTATTTTGAAATTGTTTGTTTCCCCTAATATTTGTTGGTACAGATGTGGCAATTTATTTTATAGATTCTAGAGTTTGGTTGCTACTGGAGATGGGTTTTGACGCACGTTCTACAATGCGAAGGTCAAAGCTGATTATAAGTTCGTGGGACTCGAGTTCTCTTTAAGATATTTTTAACATTTTACTAACTGATTTATAGTTCTGTTCTTGTTTTGACTATATCTGTCAATAATTCTGGTGTTTATAAAGTCAATCGTTAAGTTCACTAATCTACGTGAGAGAAGAAGAAAAGAAGAAGAGAAGAAGAAAGAAGAAGAAGAAGAAGTAGAGAAGAAGAAGAAGAAGAAGAAGAAGGAAGAAGAAGAAAAAAGAAGAAGAAGAAGAAGAAGAAGAAGAAGAAGAGGGAAGAAGAGAATGAAGAAAAGAAGAAGAAGAAGAAGACAGAGAAGAAGAAGAGAAGAAGAAGAAGAAGAGAAGAATAATAAAGAAGCAGAAAGAAGAGAAGAAAATAGAAGAAGAAAAGAAGAAGAAGAAGAAGAAAAGTAAGAGAAGAGAAAACAGGAAAAAATGAGGAGGAAAAGTGATTAAGTTTTTGATTAGAAATCCTGATAAAGTTACTTGCAACAAAGGTTTAAAATCTTGTGTCTGGGTTACTTTTAAAACTTTACTTGTGAGTTTTAAAAATTAATTAAAGATTATGAATTTTCTTTTACAATGATATTAGATGTTGTGAAATAAACCATTAAAGAATTCTGAAACTTTCTTTTTTTTTTTTTTTTTTTTTTTTTTTTTTAAATAATTATTGTGATTTTTATAATTTATTGTTACGTGAAATATTTCCTATATTTAAACATAAATGTTTAAGATTTACTTTTCCATAACTTCTTGCTTAAAAAAACAAGTTTGAATTCATTAAAGCATACAAGTTGGAGTATTCGAAGATTTTCTTATTATAAAGAGATGTAAATTTCAAAATAAATTACCACTAAATTTAGGTATTATTAAATTTATTTAATTAATTGGGGAAGCTATATCACGATAATAATATGAAATAATATCACTTTTTTAAAAGGATTCTGGGATTGAAATTATATTTCTAAGATTTAGATAGTTTATTAAAATTAAAAGAAATTTCAATAATTCAAAAACGTTTCCCATACATAAATAGTTATAAAAAACATTAGTGAAGGTTGTGAGAGTATTTCGTGGTGTGATCCTGCAATCTCCAAGTATTTTTTATTCATAATTTTTTTTTTCAAAATATCTTTTTAAATTTTTAGAAATAAAAAACATATTTTCAATTTGATCCTATATATATAATAATCTCGACAAAGGTGAATATATCTTATACTACTACTATATATTAATATACTATATAATATATACTATAATATTATAATTATATATATATATATATATATATTATGATATATATTAGTATATTATTATTATATATATATATAATACTAATTTAATATATATATAATAAATATATATATAATATATATATTATTGATAATTATATATATATTATATATATTATATATATATATCTATTATATATATTATTATATATATATATATATATATATTATTTTATATATATATTATTTCACTACTGTAGTGACTGAAAATTGATGTTAATGTTATTGATTTGCATAATAAAGCTTTCTAGCGTTCTGGATTCTTTCAGTAACTAATGTTAACGTCCATTTGAGACAGTAATACGCCTTATATTGTTGCTATTTATATATAATATATATATATATAATTATTATATCTTTATATATATAATTATATATATATATTATATATATACTATAGTTATAGTTATATGCCATATGCAAGTGAATGGAGCGAGGGAAGAGGAGAGAGAAAGATTTTGGAATGAGTTGAATGAGGGCTGGGAAAGTTTTGGGGTAAACGATAAAAATTTGTCGTTATGGAGGCTTAACATGCAGGAGTGGGTAGGGAGGGGGTTGGTGAAGATATATAGACCATTTGGGGTAAGGGAGAGGAATGTTAATGGAGGGAAAGTGCTGTTAGTGTGTGTTTGAAGAAGAATGATCAGTGCGGGAATACGTGTTCAAGAAAAAAGTGAAAATATATGTATATCATGGGAAGAGTGAGATAATCGGGGGGGGGGGCGGTACTGGATTATGTGTGTGTAAATGGAAAGGATAGAGGTAGATTATTACCTACTAGATGTATATTGTTATTTAGAGGGGCGGGAGGGGGATATTCGGATCACAATTTTGGTGTGATTGCAAGGTTAAGGGTGGAGGAGAGGTGCGAATTAGGAAAGGGTGAGAATAGAGGAAGGTGGATGGTGATAAGGGTGGGACCAAAATTGGATGATGACAGTGTGTAAGAGGGAGTTTAGGTAGAGGTATGGAGGACAGGTGGAGAGACGTGAGAGGCGACGAATTGGGGAGGTGGAGGGGAAGTGGACGGAGACTTTAAGGAGGTCAGTATTGTGAGAGGATAGAAGGGATATGTGGGCGTCAAGAAAGGTGTGTGCGGCAGAGGAAAGGGAGCGAATGGTGATGTGAGGAGGTGACAGGAGGTGGTGAAAAGGAAAAAGGAAGCTTATGTGAAATGGTTGGAAGTAGGAGAGAGGAAAGCTGGGAGAATATAGAAGGGTTAGAGTGGAAGCAAGAGGGCGGTGGAGAGGGGAGAGAAAGCCAAAATATATGAATTTATTTTTATGTGTGTTCGGAAAATTTAATGAAAATGAAAAATGTTTGGAAAGAGTAAATTAAAAATAGGAAGAAGAAGGAGGGGTTGGGAAGAGGATTCACCTGGGAGGAGTCATGGTGAGTGGTATAGGAGGAGAGGATTATGGGTGAGGCAAGACGGTGGTGGGGAGTATCTTAGTGGATCTATTGAATGAGGTGGGTGGGGGGGGAGGGAGGAAATTGATGAATTTTGGGGTAATTTATATCATAGGAGGACAGAGAGAGACAAGTTAAAGGATTGGGTTGAGGTAAAGGAAAAAAGGGGAAGTCCGCAGGTCTGGATGGTGTGAGAAATGGAAATGTTACAGAAGGGGGGTATAGGGGTGGAGGAATGGCTGGATAGGTTATATAATATATGTTGGAGTAGTGGTGATACCACAGGATTGGGAGGATGCTGTTTGGTTCCGCTGTATAAGGGGAGGGGATATGGATGGAATGTGGGAATTATAGAGGTATGTGTCTTTTAAGTGTGGTAGGGAAGTGTATGGTAGACTACTGACTTGAGAGAGTGAGAGATTTAACGGAAGAGAGTATGGGGGAGAACAAGGAGGATTTAGGGAGGGGGAAGAGGGTGTGTGGATCAAGTGTTTTACATTAAAGATGCTTGTGGAAAAAAGTATTGAGAGGAAAGGGTAAAGTGTATGGGTGTTTTTTAGTATTGAGAAAGCATATGATTAGAGTGATATTAAGAGGTGATTCGTGGAGGGGTTGTTTGGAGGAGAAATGAGTGGGGGTAAATTAGTGTAAAGTAGAGGGATTTTTATAAGAATAGATAGAATGTGTTGAGAGTTGTTAGGTAGGGAGAGTGAGATGTTTGGGGGTGGCGAGACGGGACTGAGGCAGGGGTGGTTGTATGTCGCTGTGTGCTATTAATATTTTGGTTTATTGGAAGTTGTTTGGCAGAGGATGTGTGAAGCGGAGGGGAGGGGGGTGGAATTGGTGAATGGAATGATAGAAGGGAAGTGAATCATGAACATGTTTGCGGGATGATACTGCCCTAGTGGCGAAGAACGCGGAAAGGTTGAGGTATTTGGTGAGGGAGTTTGAGAGGAATGTGCGGACAAGAAAGGGGCCTTAAATAGAATCCTGTAAGGAGGTAACAGTTGTAGTGTTTGAGGAGGAGGAAAGTGAAGGAGGGGGAGGTGGTTTAGAGTTCGAGTAGGGGGTGTAGTATTGGAAGAAGTAGAGATTTTTAGATATTTAGGTGATGGATTTGGGTAAGGGGGGAGGGATGAAGTAGGAGATAGAACATAGAGTAGGAGAAGGATGAGAGCTTTGAGTGGTCTGAGAGAGTTATGGAAAGGGGGGATTTATCACAAAGTTAAGATAAGTATGTTTGAAAAAAATTTGTGTAGCAGCGGTGTTGTATGGGTGTGAAACGTCGGGGGTTGAATGCAGGTCCGGAAGAAGTTGGAGTAATTGTGAGATGAAAGGGTTGAAGAGCGGTCTTGTGGGATTAGTAGTGAAGGGAGAGGCATTAGGATGGGTGGTGAAGGAGAAGATGGAGTGCAGGAATGGGTTGGGTTGAGAAAGCGGAGAAGGGAATGTTAAGATGGTATGTGGCATCGGCTGAGTAACTGGAGGAACACGAAGTGGTTAGGAGGAGTATGGGAGGGAGGCGAGGGGATAGGAGGGAGGAAGGGGAGAACCAAGAGGAGTGGATGGTGGCATTATAGGAGATGCTGAGAGAGCGAGCGTGATTGAGGGAGGAAGAGGGTAGGGTGTTGGCGGAGGGGCTAGAGTGGGGTGGAAGGAGGTGGTGGGGCGAGATGAGAGGGGGTCGTAGGTGGGAGAGGGCTGTACGTAGCACTCATCGGTGGCCGCTCAGCGGGAAAAACAGCTGTAAAGCATTAATATAATAATAATAATCAATAATAATATATAGATATAATATAACGTATATATAGTACTACTATATATATATATATATATATATATATATATAATATATTATATATTTATTATATTAATATATATATATATTTATATAATATAGATATATATTATATTATATATAATTATAAATACATATTATATTATATATAGTTTATATATATATATATATAATATATATATATATTATATACTAATTATATATAACTATATATATGATAATATAGTATACCCTATATTACCATCATATATAAACTCATAGTAATATATATATATTATGTATATTATTAATATATATGTTTATATTATATATTTTTATAATATTTAATATATATATATATTTACTATAATATATATATATTATATATATATATAATTAAATATAACTAATATAAATATTATAAAATATAATAATAATCTATATATATATATATATACCATAAATTATAAAAATATAAATATAAATATAATATATATATATAATATATAATACTATATATATCACTATAATAATATTATATATTTATATTTATATATAAATATATATAAATAATATATTCAATAAATAGGAATAAAAAAAAAAATATATATATATATAATATATTATACTTATTTATAATAAATAAGCATATAGATAATTATAATTATATATAATATATATATAATATAAAATATGTATATTTAGTATTAAATATAATAGATATAATATATATATACTAATATCAATCAATTTATATATTAATATAAATATTATATAAATATATATTTTATATATGATATTATAATATAAGTTTATATAATATATTATATAATATTTATATATATGATTATTTATATTATATAGAAATAATTATTATATAAATATAAATATTATATATTTAGTATATATTATATATATATATTATATATATATATTATGTATAATGTATATTTATGTATAGCACTATGATATATCAATAAAAATATATATATATATATATTATATAATATATATTATAATAGTTATATAGGATATAAAAGCTAATCATTTTATAATACCCCCTATTATATATATATGATAATAGTATTATATATATTAATATTATATAGTATATATACTATATTATATATATATAGTATATATATTAGAAAACTTTTAAAAGAATGGTTTCATATAAGAATCACTCACTGTATTCACATACTTCTATCACATTGAATGTTCAATAGGCGCTACCAACACTCGAAAAAAGAATTTAGGTAATCTATTATGAATACTTATAATCGAATACGATTCCAATATCCCCGTACTTATAAAACTAACAGCTCAATTTTATAAAAACACACAAAATCAAGTAACAAATTAATATAATAAAGTATAATATGAAAATCTATTATTCTAAATGTCGACACACAAAATCATTCCTATTAAAAACATGAAAATGGAGCTACTGCTGCTGGTCCTGCCAGAGTCATGATACATTAAGTAGCCGAGGAAGATCCTATGTGAGATGACTTTTGTTAATACAAATGATACTACAATAATTTAAAAATGAAATTTACTGACAGTAATAAGTCGGTTATATAGAGATGATCATTAGAATAATAATATTAATTAGTTAATTAATTAAAATTATGTTATTAATAATATTTCTTATTTCCTGCTAATGCAATTTAAATTGGGATTTTATTTTTAAAAACAAATGAACTCAAAGAGACGTCAGGCACATCCGAAGTTGCCTAGCCTTAGGATAAGGATACTTTATGTAGAACTCCGAGAAGTAACAAATGCCTAAAGACCGCACGTCGCCTAATTATTAAAAAAGGAATGGTAGAAATGATGCCGGCATCTTGAGAAGCCTCGAATAAAAATCATTATTCTTATTATTAATATATATAGATATAGGATTTATATATATATATTATTATATATTATATATATATATATTATTATGAATAATATATGTAGTATATATATTATATTTTATATAATAGTATATATTTATATGCTGACTTTTAAATATTTTTTGGGTCTCACCAAGTCCTGATACGGCTACTGACCTACTCTAGATACCCAGCCACTGATATAGCTTATTTCTTATAATAAATATATATTATAATTTTACATGATGTAAAAGGGTATTTATTATTTCTTATTCAATTATTCTGATTATTTATTTAGGTTATAATTATTATAGTATTATTTATATTATAATTATCGTAAACTGCGGCGTTCTTATTAATATTCTCAAGAATTTTATGACACTGAAGGAAATTACGATGATCATAACATTTAAATGTTTTCGAATCGTTTTATAGTTTTGGCGGTGATGATGAGAGCACTGTTAGTCTTCGAAACGTTGGTAGAGAATGAATAATGGGGAAGGGTGGTGAGTGAATAGTTTATGGATTACTATATTGGATATAGTTGTTTATATGGGGGGTGAGTATTATTATATTATTTTATATATATTTTATTATTAGCTATTTTGTATTAAAATAGTAATACTTATGTGGCATAATATATTTTTAATCAAAATGTATCTACCTATGAGTATGACCTATTAGTATTATTATTATATTTTTATTATTATTGTTATTTTTTGTATACCAAAGTTTTTTGTTCGGTCAATACTTTGTGGAAGTATTCAAGTAGATATGAATTCAATGGTAAACAACTATATTAATGTTGTGATAGAAGATTATATGATATCTTTCAACCGTTACAATCAAATAAATTCGACAATACTATAACAACAAATACGGCAGAAATAGATTATCGATTTTGCAGATCCAGAGACAACGTTTTCAATGTTTAGCGAGAGAAAACATAGTTGGTTTTAACGTTGAAATTTAGAAACTAAATAATTATATTTTGGGTTAATTTAGTGGACTCTGAAACGATGTGCATATATCATACCGGGAGTGTCAAAGTCTCAATTACATAAGCCGCTCACAGTTAACGAAATATCATTGAGAATTAAGTCATCTAATATTACTCTAGTATGCGTCAATAATGATGTTAAGAGAAAATATTGTATCATTTGAGGCAATTGATTGAAATCATCTCTCCTCAAAAATATGAAATAACATTAAAAAAACAAAAAGCACCTATTCTATAATTAAGAGGGCTTATTAGTATGTATATATATATATATATATATATATATATATACTCCATATATATATATAATATATATATATAGATATATTATATTATATTACTAATATATAAAATATAGTAATATATATAATATATATATATAATATATATATATATATAATATATATATATATATATCATTATATATATATATAAATAATATACATATATATATATATATATATTTACTATAATATAATAGTATATAATATAGTAATAATATATATTCATATTATATATATATATATATCTCCTATATATATATACCTTTATATATAATATTTATATATTTATAAAATATATATATATATATTATATATATATATAATATATATTAATATATATATATATTATATAATATATAAATATATATAACTTTATATATTATATATAAATATATATATATATATATATATATATATATATAACTATATATGATAATATATATTATATATATATATATTATCTATATATATATATATACTATTATACTATATATATATAATATATATATATATATTATATATACATATATATATATTATTATATATATATAATATATATATTATAATTATATATATTACTATATAATATATATATATATACTATATATATAATATGATACTTATATATATATATATAATATTATATATATATATATATATAGTATATATTTTGACAATCATTTATCATATTGAGGTCATTATAAAACAAAATACAAATAAATTAATAAATGCGTACAAAAATTAACCTCGGTCATTAAGTTCATATTGAGTATGTTTAAATTTATAGATTTCAATTTGAGGTTAATATAATTTGGTCACTATTTTCATTGCATTAGTATCTATCATTTATTTCTGATAAGATATTATAATTTTTAACACATAATTAGCAGAAGAATTTTAAGATTAAATTTTGCTTTTTAGAATTTTCGAAAGTACTGAATAAATTTTTATTTTAAGTAATTAATAGTGAGCAATGAAAATAAAATCGACTTCCGATTTACCACAACTTGAAGCACGTTTCGAGTGGCTTTAGTGGCGATATATCTACTAAAATGCGCTTGAAATCAATTACTATCGTTAATGAAAATTTAATGCTACAATAGGAAAACTTTCAATAACGGGTTCCTTCTTACGAAATTTGAAATTTTGAAAATGATTTTATTCGCTCTCTATCGTAAGTATATCCTAGTGTTAATAGTGTTTATTACGTTGCATAAACTAACAACAGACAATAAAAAAAACGTTAATAACCAGGTTTCAAATACAAATAATAAGAAGCTCAGGCTAAAGAAAAAAAAGAAGCCCAGTACGGAAGCAAGAGGTTTTAAGAAACTTCTGCGTAATTCATTTAAGTTAAGTCAGATGTCTTTGATGACATGGATGAAGAGGAAAGAGTTATATAATATTAAGAAATATATATATATATTATATTTATATATATATATATATTATAGTACTATATAGTATATATAATATAATAAATATATATATATATATACATATATATTAATATATAATATATATATATATTATAAATATCACACCTATATATATATATATAATTATATATATATATATAAGGAATAAGCAAAGGATAATTTAAATTGAAATATCTATAAATATTTTTAATTTTTTTATATATATTTCTGTACGCGTGAGTAGTGAAAAAAGAAAAAAAGTGAGAAAAAAATTAATAACTTTTTAATAATAAAAACGGACGATAATATAATCTCCCATTCTTCCTAAATTAATATTTTTAAGTTCTTTCGAAGATAGCTCATTCGACTCAAATTTGTTTAAAGATTAAATCATGAGAGTGTAAAGACAACAATGGAGTAATAAGCATTTATCATAATGAACTCCCCTCGAGTCCAGATCACGACACGTAAGTGTGCACAATTGAAAAGGCGCATTTATTCTAGCTTGAGACTTTCCTTTAGCTTCTCTTTCTTGAAGTCTTTATTTATGAGTATAGTGTAAAGGGAATGTGATAGTTTCATCAAAGATTTTGTTTGAGGAAGAAGACAAAGCCTCCCATATATAAGGACATTAATGAGAAGGGAAAGAAGTTATTAAGACCATTCGTTCTAAAGAAAACGTAAAATGAATTTTTCTTTTCTTCTTCTTTCTTCTGGATGGGGTTTGATATACCTACACCTGCAAAATTTAAAAGCTTAGAAAGGAAATAACAAATACTTCTATATATATAATACTATAATATATTATATATATAATATATATATATATATATATATATATATATATATATTACTATATATATATACTTATATATACTATATATATGTTTTATTTACCACCATAGCCTCTATTCTGAAGGCAATTGGGTCAAGCATGGAGAGTATTTGTCATAGTTCTGTCAAGTGAAGGTGCAGCGGAATATTTTTAGGCCGATAGCAGGCCCTGCTTCAGCGCGACGTGGTCGGAATGCTTGCCACCGTAAGGCTTTGGTTCGCATCCTAGACCGGCTTTACAATGCGAGAAGCATGAGATAGAGTGATTTGGTTTGTGAAATGACTCGTTTCATGTTGTATGGTTCGGGCTATGGTTGTGATGTGTGTGTTTGAGATTAGTGTAAATACCACCTACTGCCGTAAACCTGCAAATACGTCAATATTCGCAGAGAATCTCTTACTAACGACAAATTTTGTGTCCGTCACGTGGCCGACTAGTAACTCGAACCATTACTGAGAGGACATTCCTGTTCTTAAGTGAGCCAAAAGCCTCGCCTTTAACCACATTGAGGCAAACGTGAAACTCATATATATAAGTATCTAGTATATATATATATTTAACTATATATATATATGATATATATATATATAGTATATATATATATATATATATTATTATAATAGTATATTATATATACTATTATTTATATATATATATATTATTATTATAGTCTATAATATATGATTTAGTATGATATATATATAATATATATATATAATTATAGTATTTCATTATAAATAAATATTATAACATATTATAAGGTGTTGGATGCTAACTCCAACAAACAACGTAAGTCTTCCATTTGGGAGCGTGAGGTGTTGGGGCTGCATTCCAATGACGTGATTGCTCCCTAGCCGTCACCGATATAAGCACTTTCTAAGCGTTCTTGGACTGTACACTAGAAGTGATTTTCAGTCATCTTTAGAAGCACCTTTCACATAGAAATGCAATAATGATTCCGGGGTTTTCTTTTCGCATGCACGCATTTTGGTGTTTTCGAAACGATATCAAATCTGCGATCATTTTTCCTTCAATAGCTCTTCACATAAATATTTACCCCTTACCCTACATTAAACGATTTTGGTGCTATTCTTTATTCTCTCTTTCTTCACCTTATAACTCATACAAGCCTAATATTTGTAATTCTTCTAAATATAAATATAAATATAAATTACTGTAATGTGAAAAACTAAAATAAATAAATATATTTTATATGGGAAAACCTGCAGACAGATCTTAAGTTCAAAGTAATATGAACTTACAGCAAACCAGTAGACTAGTCAGTTTGAACTTACAGTAGACTGTATTCTAGAAATAGACTTAAGTAGTTCAATACTAAGTAGACTTAGTTATTAAGACAGTAGACTATGAATGAAATAAACTTGTATACTAGTTATTTGATCTTGCAAGTTTAAGAGCAGACAACTAGTACTTAACGATAAGTAGACAGCGTCAAAGAAATAGAATGAAAAAAGTGACTTTAGCAAAGTAAAAGTAATGATGCCTAGTTCTCAGTAACTGGCATTTCAGAGTAGACTTCTAATAGTTCTGAAACATTAATCTAGGCAACTAGATTGCAGAGAATGAGTAAGGGGAGGAGCACTAGGAAGGGAGCAGACTCCTATATAGGATATAATAATACATACAAATATATATATATAATAGTATTCGAAGTAGTTAAACATATATCAATAATTTAAACACATAAATCTCCAATCTTGTTAAACGCGTTTTAATAAAAATAATATAATACTTCTATTTAATAACTCTTTTATAATTTGTGGTACCTATAACAAAAATTAGTCCAAAATATTCATTTACATTATATATATATCTTGACGTAGAGATTGTTATATTATGTAACTTTCACAAGCTTCTAGCACTGTAGATAAATTTAATATTTAGAAATATATTATTATTTAAATGTAGGTGATGATTAATATAGTTGATTATTTTATATATGAGGTGGATAGTGCTAAGAGTAAGAGAATATATGTAGGTTGAAAATTTAATTATAGACAGAAACTTCCAAAAATAAATGGGGAAAGGTAATAATAAGTAAATAAAATATGGGATTTGAGAATACAGAAATTGAACAAGGAAGGTTTAAAAGGGAAAAGTCACGTTGAATGCAAGTGCTGATCTATGGTAAAATTAAAAAATGGGATTCCTTAAAACCGACAAGGTTCCATATATTTTGAATCAGATCTCTGATTGAAAATTACGTTTGCATGAGATTGGAGATGAAAAATAATTTGATATATATATAAACAGCTTAGAAATGCGTGACACAGTTGCTTGCGACAGATGGCCCACGGAGGCGTCACGTCATGCCGGGGGGGTTCGGGGCCTCGCGTACTAATAAGGTCTACTGCCATGCTGGGATAAAATACTCTCTCACCTATATCACAAAATAAAGTACTTTATTTTAGGTATAATGTATAGCTAATGGTTGACGAGGAAAAAAATATTTATATAAGATTAAATCTAAAATACTAGACAATAAAAAAAATTATTGAAGGTGTAACACTCTTATATTCTTAAGTTTATTTCTATAAGTCTTTTATTGGAATATAAGATTAAATATATTTATATAGAAAAAAAATGCTTTTTCATTATTTATAATGCATCTTCTTAAAGTAAAAATTAACGATTTCAAAAATTATTCATTTTTATAATATATTTCGGGCAGTTCTTTAGAACACAAGGGTCACTCGAAATGAATCTATATGACACAGTTGAGTATATTAGAGTCATATTATATATATATATATATATATATATAGTACCTATATATATATATATATTCATAGATATTATATATCTATAATATATATATCTATATTTATATATACATTAATTATATATAAATAATATATATATATATATAGCTGATTTTTTGTTTAATTAGATGCCAAATAAATTATCAGCTATTCTAGATTTATATATTTTATTACAAGGTACTTTTACGTTTGTTACGAAAAAAGGGGTAATTAGGAAAACATGAGTTCAATTAAATGTCACCTTTTTTCGTAACAAATGGCGGTCGCGAATTATGAAAGTTTTTGATAACATAAATGAATAATAAATTATATACTACTAGGCCACAGAGAAAAAAATTATATTAAGATAATTATATACATATATCATTTAAATTAATGCGTATTGGATTCGGTTATAATTTATCCTGAATAAATGGAAATAAGCATTAAGAAAGTTGAGGAATCACTTTAGTGAAGTCAGAAAAGTAATAGTTGAACTTAAAATATAAATCAAGAGAAAATATAAAAAATAAATTATTGCAATAAAATTATAAAATAAATTTTAAAATTTTTTACAATGGAAGTATAAAATCTTCTTTTTTCGTAATTAAGAGATGTATCATTTAAAAGATCGTAAATCTATTTTTCATTTTAATTAATGAGTGTTTATCAAAGCTACACAATGAATTAATCTTATTTTAATATAATTTATGTAATCTTTCATTATTTTTATATTTATAAAAAACGAGAGCAGATCTAAAGTTAAGATTGTTTTCTAAGAAAAGAAAAAATTTATAGGTGGATGTTACGTAAGTCTTTCTAGTGATAAATTTTTGAAGTGATATTCTTACAGCTGCGCCTTTTCATTATTAAGCAATAATATACAATAGAATTACTTGATCATTCCGTCAACTTAAAAATTAGAAAGAATTAGCCTATTGTCTATTAATTCCTACAATCCACATTTTTAAGTTGCCTTTTTTCATTCTTTTTGTTTTATTCTTTTTATTACAAAATCTTTATTCTAATATTTAAACTTAAGGAATGTCAACTTCCTATTTTCTACACCTCTTTATATATTATTTATTTAAATCGATAGGACTTACAATTAACAGAAAATACAGATATACTTAGAGGAAATTACTTTTTTACAAATATGTCTGAATCATCGCTACAGAAGTTATATAATTTTACATGATTATTCTTAACTAATTCATATACATATTTCTGTACATCGTTTGCATAATTTTCTAACTTGCAATCCGCAAAAACACTTAATTTACTGGATCACTATTGCCTTTCTTTTTTAATAAAGTGTTTACTACATTATTGTGTTCGTTATAGATTTTGTTTCTGATGTTCAATTTAGAATAAGCCTCTATTCTTAATAAGGTTAAATACAATTCATGTAACTTCATGTGCATTGCTTACTAGTCAATTCAAATTTGTTTTTGACAATTGAATGGCATTGTGTACACCTTTCCATCCACATTTCTGAAGCAACTTTAAAATAGTTTCCCCTTAGAAAGTTGACCTATTTTGGGATTCAACCCATTAAAGAATTGTGATAAGACTAATCTCCGCAAGACACTGGTAGTGGCAACTACGTTTAGTTCCTTCTACCTAATCCACTGTTGCAACAGATTTTACAAAATAAAAAATTCCATAACAATATTTTAATTTCTTACACTAAAATTCTTTTCACTTTATTTATAATTTATATACAGTATAAAAATAGCCTAATAAAGAACTTTAAATTCGCAATTCTAATATTCATCAATATTTATTATTTCATTATTTCTCATAACCTTTAACGGTCAAAATCAGTAATTCGATCACAAAGCTCTACTGGATTGTATTAACAACATTATTAATATACTTCATTAATCTTTCAGAAGATCTCTTTCCGTTTGTTTCCCTTTATCTCTACTTTCCCATTGTCTCTACTTAGAAAATAAATTTAATAGCATTTATCTAATCAACATTATCATCAATTTATCTGTTCTAATAGTTTTTATTCACCACCAAATTTAAATGTTTTTGATTAGTTTACCCTTCGATAAATATTATAACCTTTAAAGATTTTTGAAGTATTTCAATTTAAAATCCTTTAACAAGTTTTCTAAACATAATACATTTAGATTTCTAAATGAGGAAAAACTTTGTTCTAAATTATTTTCTAAATTTTAATAATTACTACTATTTTTCTTATAAATAATTTATTTATATATATATTATAGTAAAATAATATATAATAGAATATACTAAATAAAAATCATTATAATATATATTATTACCTTATTTATTGTTTTTTTTTATTCAAGTGGCCATATTGAAAATGTGAATTTGAAATTTTTAAATCTTAACTATATAAATAATAAGTTTTTTTTAATAAAAAATTTAACTAAAAAGCCATGGAGCTGGTTTGAGCCCTATAATGATTGGAGATTTGCATGCGTCAGAAGGTCCATTGTATGATTTGGGATTTTTGGACGAATGGCAATAAGCCCCAACCCTAATCTTTGCACCATTTGAGCATGAAAAAATGTGCAGACTAAAATATAGCATAATTGGAGCAGAACTGATTGTTCGTGATCGCACAGACTGGCAGAATATAAAATATAAAGAAAAAAAAAGATTAATAATGCAATACTATACTTAAATCAAAATGGCAAAGAATAAAAGAAAATAATATAAAAATATAATTATATTTATTTCTTTTTTAATAACCTATAACTAAGTGGCTAGGCCATACCTAGGCTGAAAAGTTAGACAGCATAGGATATAAATACTATGAAGAGGCCTTTCAACCCAGATAAGGAGTGATATATCATATTGGAGGAACTTCTTTTTCAGGTAAGCATAACAACTAAGCTCATTCTGTAAAGCTGATAGTTTGATTTTAGTTCTCCCCACGCATACGTAGAATTCAAAAGAGAAGCTAACCTAAAACCAGTTTAAATTTAAAGTAAAATCATTACTGTAAAGTTGATTTAAAATTAAATTTAAAATAAAATGTCAGTTTAAAAATAGTTTATAACAATTTTGATGAATGAATTGATGAATGAATGAAGAAAATTAATAATATATAATAATATAATAATAATAATAATATAATAATATAATAATATAATTATAATAATAAAATAATTATAATAATATAATATAATATAATAATATATAAAAATATAATATAATTATAAATAAATAAACAAAATAAAATAGCGGCTTATAAGATTATCTTACAGATTGATTATTATAAGAAAGATTAATCATCAACTGGTTATGGTAATGGTTGTATCAAAGAAGAGGAAAGAATCAGCTATAGGGATTTTTTTATACTAATTTTAATGATTATAATACCCCTATAATACGTTTGTAAGTTTTAATAGTAAAAATCTTAAATAGCTATTTTGAAAAAAGCCTTTTTCATTTTTTCTCATATATTAGCTTCATATTTTTTTCTGTGAATGGCGCAGTGACAGGAACTTTCTCTTGAATGTCCTCTACAGCTGATATTCCCTCTCATCTGGTGGGTTGGCTTAAATATTGTGGCTTGAAAGCAATAGCCTTCGAGACTGCAACATATTAATACAAAAATATGCGTGTACATTAACTTATGTACTGTATAACTATGTACAGTTTATTGACTGATCATTCATTAATATAAACTTTAGAAAAGTATTTGAGTATGAAGCCATCGAGAGGCCTATCGATGACTGACAATTGCCGAACATATAAAAGAAAAAAAAAAAAAAAAAAAAAATTATTTGGCAATTAAACATTTTAAGAATACGTTATGCTAATATTCTTTAAGAAACGTCCATGGTACTGCTAACTTTTTAAGAAACGCCCTACGTGATCTTCATACCAACCTCATTATTTCAACAAGTTTTATCTCTAGCAAACAAGAGGACAAAAAGGCATGTTACATAAATTGGTTAATAAGATAAAAGCTGTATAGATTATATCGAAGATTAAAGGGTTCATCTTAATTTAAAAACAAATTAAAAGAAGTTACGGAGTTTGGAACTAATAATATGTTACGCTGACTGTCAAGAAGTTACATTTGAAGGCAGTAAAATGTGAAAAATATGAATAATATGCTTTGGCATTCATCTCTCATAAGTGATGCTTGAAAATAAATAGCATGCACGATATAGTATTTTTCATATATATATGAAACTGTTTCTCTGGTTAAAAGCTCGAATCCAGCTCCCTTGAATTTGATGGAGAAGTCCTGAAACTTTGATGGTTCATAAAAACTTTGAGGAAATAATGATTAGGAGAATACAATATAATTTGCTGCATTCTTGTCTAATTGAACTAACTCAAGTCCGCAAAGATTTAATACAAAATAAGCCCTATGGACAGATATGGATTAATGGATATGGCAAAATACTATTGCTTAATACGCCTGTCAGCAAATACCTTGCAACAATTTCAGTAATAGAAAAAATCAATAAAATTAAAATTATATGACTTTTACACATGGATCAGTGAGGATAAATTAATGAAAGCCAAATAGATAGTTTAATAATAAATGTAAAGTGATTGCAATATTTCTTTTTGTGGAATATTTGCTCTAAATATATCGAACCAATATATAACATAACATACAAATATACTTATCCAATGATGAAATTGTAAATAATGCATTTGAAGTTCATAATAGAATTGGGAAGAGTAGGTATAAAAAATGAAAAACTAATGCAAAATACATACATGCCTACAAACATCACAAGTTGAGAAAAAAACAGTAGCTTTAGTACTAATATTGAGGTGAATCAAAAACAATAACAAAGTATGAAAAAAAAAGGGGGTGTCCATTTGTCAACATTACAAAATCAGACTGTATGGACCATAAATTGTATAGTTACCCAACTTTCAAAACAACTGAATCCAAATTGCAAAAATCAAAGAATTGGGAGGCTAATATTGAATTATATTGAATCATAAAATTGAACTTGTAAGTTCAAATTTAAGTAAATAAATGTGAAATTTTTAATTCCATGGCACTCAGCCATTTTATGTATTAATATAACAAAAGTGGAATAATCAAACTAAAACACAAAATACAATAAATAAAATAATTAAGCAGACATCAACCATGTTGTTGACTCAATGTTAAGGGGCGTGGTGAGATAACGTTCAGAAGTACAGATTGTTATGTATTAAGTTCTTTAATGTACAATGTCAAAATATAACACTCCTACTTCACAAACTTGTGTATATAATAAAGCAATAACAACCAGATTGCGGGTTTTTGAGTAGGAGGGAATAAATTTTATATCACAAACAGGTAGACCATAAGACCTTTTCATACCACAAACAGATAAAATCTTAACATAGAAGGTTCAATGAAGCAGTATATCAAAACTTCTATATAAGAAATTGAATATAAAAATTAAATAAAAAAGAATAATCAGTTATGTAGAGCTGTAGTCCCTTCAATAAACGCAGAAGTGAATATAATCTTACTCAAATTGTAAGGCATTTTGGGAACATAAGTCTTTAGCTGATAACACTAGAAATAAGAATAATAGGGAATCATAGACTTGTAGTTGAATGGAGCCAATAAATACAATTACATTGCATGTTCATGCTTGTTTATAAAAATCAACTTTCTTGTTATATACTACTTTAGGAAGTCTATTAGGGGGATTAATAAATTAATTAAAAAATTTGCATCTTTGAAGTATATAAAGAATTTAACCGAGCAGGCGACTTGTCGAAAAAATAGTCAAAGATAGAAATAAGATGAGAATGATAAAAATGGATTACTACTATCACTTCTAGCTCAAAATAAGTAATACTAGCATAGAGTCTGAATGTGATCTAAGCTAAATAAAATTTAAAAGATTTATTAAATTATGATAGTTTTGAATGTCCTAAAAAATTCTCAGAGTTGGATATGGAACTTATAAAATATTGATTACAAACGAGCTTTTAGATATGGATATAGGTCGATTGATTGCCTTGTTTATGGAATAATAATTTAATCAAATTTTTGCAAATAATTTTTTATTTGCTAATTCTGTATTGGAATCAATCTTAAAAAAATATAAAAAAGAGCCTCTAAATTAGAAGCGTACAATAATGTCATAATTGACCAACTTAACCAAAGTTAACAAATGGTTGAAATAATACAGTAAAATAATAATAAGTATATTTTTAGCAATAATATGCAGTATTTATAGAAACGACAAAATGCCGAATTGTATATTTGTCGAACCTATGCGATAACCCAACACTAATTTATACACATAATAATGTGCTGCCAGGATCTATTTAATAATAGATTGGATATCGATTGCACACACTTAGGTTTTAATAGTATCTTTGAGTTACTGACTTATGAAGAGGTTTTCACCAAATTAAGTTGCCCATTGGGGTAGGATACAGAAAGAATTCCATTTTTTGTGGTTCAAAATAAAAGAAAGGATTCTTTAGTGTGGTTTCTTATTAATTATGCGATCGTTGGTATTTAGATGTATGCCTTCGATTCTCCATGGGTAGCACTTTAATATAATATTAATCATTGCATGTTCTCACTGTATGAGTCTGAATGAAGAACTTAGGAGAGTGTGATAAGCGTCTTTATAATGGAGTAACTTAGTTATTTTCATCTTCTGAATAATGAAATTAATTTGCTATCAAAGGTCTCATGTAGATTTTATACAATATGGTTAAATTGCGTTCATAGTAATCACAGAGTTTAAAAATTTATAGTGAATTAGACAATAACAGAAATGTAGATGAGCCTATAAATTCATAAACTATAGGGATGATGTGGATAACTCAAATGATACCTTATATATATAATGAAATGGAATCCAAGCAAAACAATTGAGATCTATTTTATCTACTATAAAAGGTTATGTTGACCCACTATAATATTGGGCGTTTCCTGGCAAGAAATAGAGCTAAATTAATTTTTACATAATCGCATGCAAAATACAAGATATACTTTGGGACATACAAAACAAAT
>JABUQX010139538.1:0-2500 GCA_015478945.1 Trachelipus rathkii
CATTGTAAGAACATTAACTTCTCAATCAACCTTAAAGAAGCGGTCCTAAGCACCCAGCTTCAATATATATATATATATATATATATATATATATATATATATATATATATATATATATTTATATATATATATATATACGCTTAACACTTCGGTGGCGCAGGAGGTTGAGTCGTCGCCTCTCATACGAGAGGACGCTGGTTCAAATCCTCGCATAGTTGGAGTTTTTATCTACCTAAGGCAATTAAAACTCTACTGCGAACACGTTGGTGGCGCTGGTTTGGGATAGCCGGCCTTAAAGTTCGATTTCCTGTGGTCCCCCCGTGTTACCCCCTGCATAGGGGATAAAGCACATTAAAAGGTAGTTTTATATATATATATATATATATATATATATATATATATATAGATATATTTATATATAGTTTATAGAGTGAATATATATATATATATATATATATATATATATATATATATATATATATATATATATATATATATATAAAATAATAGAGAGATATAGAGAAGATATTGTAAATACTGTACTGTGACTATTTTTTCTGAATAACCTAACCTAACCTAACCTAACCTAACCTAACCTAACCTAAATTAATTTTCATTATTATACCAGTTTGTGATCAGTAAACTTCCGAGGTTATGGAACTACGCTAGGCTTGTGAGGTTATTGAAATACAACCTCACTAGTTACAGTACAGTATCGACAAATATGCCTATATATATATATATATATATATATATATATATATATATATATATATATATATATATATATATATATATATATATATATATATGCCCTGTATATATATGTATATATATATATATATATATATATATATATATATATATATACAAAATATATATATATATATATATATATATATATATATATATATATATATATATATATATATATATATATATATATATATATATATATATATATATATATATATATATATATATATATATATATATATAAAGGGAACTGACAATTTGTAATATATATATATATATATATATATATCATATATATATATATATAATATATATATATATATATATATATATATATATATATATATATATATATATATATATAGTGACCCCTTGCTCTATGACAGTTAATTTCGCGGCCTCAGTGCATCGTGTTTTTTTTCTTCAAAATACAGTATCTATTTCGCATTTTAAATTTTTTAAACTGTATATATATATATATATTATATCTATATATGTTGTGGTGATGAGGTCAGGTCATTTTACCAACAAATGCGCGCATATGCAAAAATGAAGTTTATAGAGAACTCTCTTTTCTCACTATGGCAAAGCAAATCCGGCAACATTCTTGAAACGGCTTCCCTCATCTCATCTTGCCGCCAATTTTGCACGACAACGACGATTTCTAATTGCTTACAAGAATTATGGATTCTTATTGAATTGTGAAAACCTAAAGCTTATTAAAGCATGTGATGTATCTCTTTTTGCCATGGTTACTGGGGTCCGTGTTTTTCTCATTATAATTCAACTGCAACCAGGCTGTTTATTTTCAAACCTTTTGGTCCGAACTAGGGATGTACCGGAACCAGAATTTTTGGTTCCGGCCGGAACCGGAACTTTCCGGAACCTTGGAAAAGTTCCGACCGGAACTTCCGGCCAGAACCGGAACTTATCAACTCCCGCTACACCTTACACATTCTCCTGAAAATTTGTCTGATTAACAAGTGGAGTCTCTGTAGAAGTATCTGGCATCTTGTCATATCCATATTGAGCTCTTAGTTCTGTAACCCAAAATTTGGATAGGCGGATCAGTAAATTTATTAAGTAAAATAGGAATATACTATATAAAGTTCTACAGGCCTTCAAAGTTTAAAAATCAGAAAATGATATCGCTCGAGCAAAAAAAGGTAGATTTTTGCTCGAGTTTGTAACGCGATATTGTCGATCGAGTTTGTATAAAAAACCCGGGTCTCTCTCTCTCTCTCTCTCTCTCTCTCTCTCTCTCTCTCTCTCTCTCTCTCTCTCTCTCTCTCTCTCTCTCTCTCTCTCTCTCTCTCTCTCGTTTTCAGTTTTGCTTACGAAACGTATGAAATGCTCGAGTTTGCCTTCATTTTGTCTAACTTAGCGAAATCATAAAATATGCTCACCAAACGTAAGGAATTTCCTTAATTCTGTAAGGTTGCTATTTCCATTGCTTGCCGAATTTAGCTCGTTCTTACGAAAAATGTTAACAAACATGATGGCGGCGTGGTAGGCCCATTTAAATTTCGAATGGTTCATTCAATAAAATTACCTTTAAATCCAATTTCTTCTAAATCACTATAGTTAATCAATTATTTGTAATATAAACCATTTGTTATTTTTTTATTTCTGTTTATTCCAAAACCACGTGCTCCATCATAACAGCTGATTACAATTTTTGTAAAAAAAAGTAACTTTTATGAGAAATCGCAATCGTTCATACACAAAATTCGTGGCACAACTG
>JABUQX010139538.1:5000-29500 GCA_015478945.1 Trachelipus rathkii
TATATATATATATATATATATATATATATATATATATATACTATCTTTTTATATATATATATATATATATATCTATATATATATATATATATATATATATATATATATATATACTTACCATATATATATATATATGAGATAAAAAAGAGTAAATGTAATTTTCTTTTTATTTTGCTGCCTTGGTGTGGTTGGTCCTTTTTTTCATCTCCCCTCTTTATTAGAGAAGGGGAAATTGCATGGAAGAGTCTGACTCCTCCACTTCCTACAGAGGTTTCTCATTGATTCAGCTCAGTTGTGTTGAGTGAGTCTTGGTGCCTAGAGTGTTATTACTTTGAGTGAGCTTCGGTGCCTTCTGCCGTTGTTTTTAGGACGGTAGGGTGGCAGTTATTGGCTCTTTGCCAACCTTTTATTCTGCACTCCCAACTTCAAGGATAATTGTTGTGATCTTTAAAGATTTTTTAATAATAATTTGAATATTGGTTAAATTAAAAATTAGACTAATGACACATAATATAAATTTATTTATATTTATTGGAAAAACTGGTTTGCTCACGTGCATTTTAATTAAACCTTTAAAATATTATTCAGTGTTTATCATGCGAAGTTATATATCTTTTAATTCCATTAATTGAACTTTACTTTTACTCTTCACAATATCATTCTTATATATATATATATATATATATATATATATATATATATATATATATATATATATATATATATATATATATATATATATATATATATATATATATATTTATTAAAAGAATTGATTAGAGAGAGAGAGAGAAGAGAGAGAAGAGAGAGAGAGAGAGAGAGAGAGAGAAGAAGAAGAAAGAAGAAAGAAGAAAGAAGAAGAAGAAGAAAGAAGAAGAAGAAGAGAAGAAGAAAGAAGAAGAAAGAAGAAGAAGAAAGAAGAAGAAGAAGAAAGAAAGAAAGAGAGGAAGAAAGAAGAAGAAGAAGAAGTAAGAAGATTGAAGTAGTGGGAAGATCAACAAGAAAGAAAGAAGAAAGAAAGAAAGAAAGAAAAAAAGAGAAGAAAGAAGACTAAAAAATTTGAAAGTGCAGAAAAAGAAAGAAAGAAAGAAAGAAGAAAAAGAAAGAAGCAAGATGCAAAAGAAAGAAAGAAGAAAGCAGAAGAAAGTGAGATGAAAGAAGAAGAAGAAAGAATAAGAAAGAAAAGAAAGAAAGAAAGAAAGAAAGAAAAGAAAGAAGAAGAAAGAAGAAAGAAGAAGAGAAAGAAAGAAGAAGAGAGAAGAAGAAGAAGAAGAAGAGAAGAAGAGAAGAAGAAAGAAGAAGATTTAGATGAATTAAAGGAATGTAATCATTCTTTGCAAATCATTTAAATTTGCCAAAAAATAAAAAAATTAATAAATTAAGATATTTGAAACAAAGTAGAGAGTTATTAGAGATATATATTGTTTAATGGGAGGCAGGACAATGTTGCCAAATATAAAATTCACATTCCAATAAATGAGAGGTGAATAATGTTGCTAAATTTAAATTTTACATGTTAAAGGAGATACTGTAGGCTTATATTGGATATGAATACCTCATTTATTATTATTATTATTATTATTATTATTATTATTATTATTATTATTATTATTATTATTATTACTATTATTATTATTATTATTATTATTCCTGGTGCTGTTAGAATTATAAACAACAAATAAGAATCTTTATTAATGTTTTTTTTTATTACTATTTAAAGTATTTTGATTGTCATTATTAATTGTGAAATTTAATTAATTCATTAATTGTCAGGGGCTCAAAAGGACACAATGCAGTGTGTTGCAATTGATTATTAATCCCTTTTCATATATTGATAAAATTTTATCATTTCATGTCTTTAATGTGAGCATATGACAACATAAATAATGTCTATGCAGGAGTATATTTAAATCCCTGAATAATAATGAAAATCATAAAAATTTGGTAGAAAACCAAATTAAAAAAAAAAAAAAATTTGCAAAAATATATATATATATATATATATATATATATATATATATATATATATATATATATATATATATATATATATATATATATATATATATATATATATATATATATATATATATACTATATATATATATATATATATATATATATATATATATATATATATATACTATATATATATATATATATATATATATAGTATATATATACAGTATATATATATATATATATATATATATATATATATATATATATATATATATATATATATATATATATATATATATATATATATATATATATATAGATATATATAGAGGGGAGTACACACATACTCACATTCTTCACATTACTTCACACTCTAATTCTTCACTTTCTTCACACACTCATATTCTTCACACACTCATCCTCCAGGCAACATATTACTGACCATTTATCCACATATCATATACACATGATTAAATACCCCTCTTCTAGATAACACTTTACAGACATCCTTACTACTCATATCCCTGTGTGTAGGGGAGAAAGAATTGCCCACATCGTATGTCCTGCGTGTCGTAGAAGGCGACTAAGGGACGGTGGTAGTTAGGTTGGCTGCCTACTTTATATCTTGCCAGGAATGCTAATGCAAGCCTCGGAAAAAGGTCATTAGTCGCCATCGCAACCTTCTATCTCAGCGAGTGTAGATCATATGGGTACATGGAATGTCAGAGGAATAATGTTGAGGAGAAGAGGAGAGAGGTGATGGATGCAGGGATGGCAATTTTGGTGATTTTTTTGATTTTTTAAAAAAAAATCAATTTGTGATTTTTTTGATTTTTGATTTTTGATTTTTAACGCGAAATATAATTTGCAAGTTACAAATTATATATCGCGTGACGTTACGAATCTCAAATAATTTTGATGAAAAATCAAAAAATCAAAAAAATCACAGTATTTAAAAAAATCAAAAAAATCACCAAGCTACTCATCGGTGATGGCTGTATTTAGAAAGGGTAAATTTGATTTGCTCGCTGTGACTGAAACAAAGATGAAAGGAAACAGGAAAATGAGTGGTGTGGTGTGCAATGTGTGTGTGCTGGTGTGGAAAGGAATGAGAGAGGGAGAGAGGGAGAGAAGGAGTTGCAATTTTGATGAATGACCTGTGGTACAAAGCTATGGTAGACTTTGTGTGTGTGAGTCCTAGAATTCTAATGGTTAAATTTAAGTTTGAAAAGGTCAAGGTATGTGTGGTTGTGACGTATGGTCCATCTGAGGGAAACGTTGAAGAGAGTACGATTTTTTGGGATAATCTGAATGATGTTCTGGATGGGGTGAGTAGGAGCTTCAGATTGATAGTGTTGTGGGACCTGAATGGTTGGATAGGTGATCAAAAAAGGGATGGTATAACAGGTGGTTTTGGGGTGGCGGGAGAAAATGAGAATGGTAGGAAGGTGATTGATTTCTGTGAAGAGAGAGGTATGTGTGTAAGTAATACTTTCTTTAAACACAAGAGTATCCATAAGTATACTAGAGTTGGTGTAGGTAGAGATGGTATCGAAGTGAAAAGTATGATTGATTTGGTGTTGGTGAAGAAGGAGATGTTGAAGTATGTGTTGGATGTTAAATCAGTGAGGGGGTTTAGGAATGGGATTATCGGATCATTATGTTGTTTTATGTAAAATTAAGTTAGTGGGGGCTTGGATGGAGAGGAAGGTGATACGAAAGGAAGTAGGTAAAATTAAGAGTGAAGTTAAGTGAACAAGGTAATAAGGATAAGTATGTAAGAGCGTTCGCTAGTAAATCGGTTGAATGTGAACAAGTTGATACTGAACAAATCTGGGGGCAAATGAAGGAAGCAATTGTTAGTAGTGCAAAAGGAAGTATGTGGATGTGCTAAAGTAGGAAGTAAGAATGTTAACAGTGAATGGTGGAATGAAGAGGTAAGTGGTTAAAAGTAAAAAAGAAGCGTGGTTGAATGTACTAAAAGCAAATGAAGAAGTCTCAAAAGAAAGATGCTTGGAATTATATAAGGAGGAAAAAAGAAATACTAAAAGGTGCATACATAGGAGAAAACAAGAGGTAAATGAACAGTTTGGAAGGAGGATGAATGGGGACTTACAAGGGAAAAGGAAGCTCTTCTGGAAGGAAGCATGAAAGGTTAAGAATGAGAATAAGGGAAATCTGCTCAGAATAATGAATAGGGATGGTTCTTTTGTAACTGATGAAATGGATGTGAGGGAAGTGTGGAAAGAACACTGAAAATCTGCACAATATTAACAGTAATGAAGAGGTGATAGTGACTGTGTGTGGGTTTGAATATATGGTGAATGTACTAAAAGCAAGTGATGAAGTCTCAAAAGAAAGATGCTTGGAATTATATAAGGAGGAAAAAAGAAATACTAAAAGGTGCATACAAGAGGTAAATGAACAGTTTGGAAGGAGGATGAATGGGAATAGGAAGCTCTTCTGGAAGGAAGCGTGAAAGGTTAAGAATGAGAATAAGGGAAATCTGCTCAGAATAATGAATAAGGATGGATGATTTTGTAACTGATGAAATGGATGGGAGTGTGGAAAGAACACTTCAAAAATCTGCACAATATTAACAGTAATGATGAGGTGTTAGTGAATGTGTGTGGTTTTGATGGTGCAAGAAGGAATAGGTATTTTGGGGATGAGGTTATTAGTAAGGAGGAGGTAATGGGTAGAGTGAGAAAGTTGAAGAAAGGTAAATCTGCAGGTATAGATGAAATTACTGGTGAAATGATCAAGAACGGGGGCGAGATGGTGATTGATTGGATTTGGAAGTTGTGTAATAAAGCGTTTATGGAGGGTATAGTTCCAAGGGATTGGAGGAGAGCAGTAATAGTACCCTTATATAAGGGTAAGGGAGAAAAGGGGAACTGTAGAAATTATAGGGGAAAAGTTTATTGAAGTGTTGTAGGAAGGTATTTTCTGGTATTTTGAGTCGAAGAGTGCGTCAAGAGTGACTGAAGGACTGATTGGTGAGAAGACAAAAGGTGCGTTTAGGAGTGGTAGAGGATGTGTGGATCAAATCTTTACATTGAAACAAATGATTGAGAAAATGAGGGAGAAGAAGAATAAATTGTATTTAGGTTTATGTATTTGCAACAGGCATATGATAGAGTTAATAGGGAAGCTTTATGGCAGGTGTTAGTGATATATGGTGTTGGTGTAGGCTTCTGAATGGAATCAAAAGTATGTATGACGATAGTGAAGCGTGTGTAAGAATAAATGGTGTCAATGGTGATTGGTTTAGGATTAATAGCGGAGTGAGACAGGGTTGTGTTATGTCTCCTTGGTTATTCAGTTTGTATATGGATGGGGTTATGAAAGAATTCGAGGTGGGGATGGCAGGAAATGGTGTTAGAATGATGGAGAATGGAGATGAGTGGAGGGTGCCCTACCTATTATATGCGGATGATTTGGTTCTGTGTGGCGAATCTGAAGAGAGTTTGAGAGGATTGGTAGAGAGATTTGGCAGGGTGTGTAAAAGGAGGGTTTGAAAGTAAATGTTGATAAGAGTAAGGTTATGGTTGTGAGTGAGGACAGTCCTCAGTGTGAAGTTATGTTAGATGGTGAGCAGCTGGAACAAGTGTCTGAGTTTAAATATTTAGGGTATGTGTTGGATGAGAAGGGAACGGATGATGCAGAGTGTAGTAGGAAAGTTGTGAATGGCAGGAAGTTTGCTGGTGCAATTAAATCGTTGGTGAATGTAAAGGGACTAAGTCTTGAGTGCGCTAGGGTCTTACATGAGGGTATGTTGTTACCTGTGTTATTGTATGGTAGTGAGACTATGGTCTGGAATAAGAAGTATAGATCTAAAGTTCAATGTGTTCAGATGGACAATCTTAGGGGCATGCTAGGTGTGAGAAGAATTGATAAAATGAGGAATGAATGTATTAGAGAGTTGTGTGGTGTGAAGAAAGGGGTAAATGAGAGAATAAATGGAAGTATGTTGAGATGGTTTGGTCATGTGGAAAGGATGAATGATAGTCGGTTGGTTAAGCGGATGTATAGTGGTGAGTGTGTTGGGAATCGACCGGCTGGGAGACCGAAGAAAAAGTGGATTGAGTCGGTGAACGAATGTCTGAAGGAGAGAAATGTTAGTTTGGCAGAAGCGAGAATAAAGGTGCATAATAGGAGTGAATGGCGGGGTTTTGTATGGGGGCATGGTTGTGGCCCACCTGGGCCAAGGGATGAACCCTTACATTGACGATTTACCATAGTGAGGATCCGTCGTGGTTCCATGAAGCTCTAGGGTGGATTTTCTGTCTGTGACGAGTTCTCACTTTCCTTTCGACTTTTGTCATATTCTTCTACTGCTTTTCTTTTCCGATGCATGACACGCACCTTACCCCCAGTCTTGGGAAAGAGATAGATATATAAATAAATATATATATATATATATATATATATATATATATATATATATATATATATATATATATATATATATATATATATATATATATATATATATATATAGCGGAGAGGAGACACGCTGGGATCAACTAGCGTACCCGACTGGAAGGTGCCTCTCTCCACTCTTTCTCGTTGAGACGAAAATCGAAGAAGATTGAATAATTCGGAGGTCAAAAGATATAATAAGAAGTAGATAGTATTAAAGTGATGTTCGATAGATGTGGTTTGAATGTCTAGTAAGCACAGGCAACCAACTGACACCATCAGAGGTGTTACGGAGCAGGTTAGGCTATTTCCGTAACGGAGGGAGATTGTCTCCGGACTCCGTTGGCCTGCTTACTTGTGTGACTATTCAAGGAGGATTGTGAGTTTTTCAAAGTGAATAAAAACTTGTGATACCATTTAAAGGTTTGACCCAGAAGGAAGGGTTTACTTAACTAGAGTGTTTCCGGATCTATCTATCAATGGAGTCTAATCATATATTTTTCAGTGGAGTCTAATCAGATATTTTTTCATAGTAAAGAATAAAAATATAATAACAGTTCAATATAGAATCAAAATCTAAGGATATGGACACACTAGAAAAAGTTTATGTTTACTTAATTCATTCAAAATATATACATGTGGGAGGTTTGTGAATATATAAAGATAACACAATCCACTCCCAACAAACTATAATAAAAATTATATGAATTGGATTATATAATATATTTTAATTAGATAAATACATTGGAATTATACTTAAAATCCAATATATTATGATTATGTACATAAGTTCAGGATCAGATTCAAGAGTGGAAACCAAACGAATCCAAATATCATTCGTGCAATGAAGTAAGGGAGGAAATAGAAATTCTGACTCAATTATGACAAATATACTATACTTAACTGAGGATTTTGGGGATAAACAAAAAGAGCTGAATTCAAAACAGGAATGAACCCAACTGAAACTTGAAACCAGAGATTTAAACCAGAGATTAAAACAGAGATCAAACCAGAGATTAAAATTGAAACCATGAATTAAAAACTGGAATCAGACCAGAAATTGGAACCCTGTTAAAAGTAAACATTAACTTTATTAGTATAATACTTTTAACTTATTACATTGTATTTTCATTTATAGCAGCATACTTTCTCATATTTTCATAATTACTTTATTGAACTCACCCTGTAAATTTCAAAGAGGGGCTTGTTCAATTTGAGGGTACTCAATCGTTTTTGTCGATTGTCCTACCAGACAGTAAACTGTAAACGATAACGTTAAGTTTACTATTACATGTTATCGATAATGCTTATCACTTTACATTACATAAATTATATTAAATACATTTCCTTTATCTTTATTCACTGACCTTGAAAATAGTTACATCCAATTTCAAGGTCTTCAATAGCACCTCACTTTGACTTTTGGAAACAATTAATTGTTTTTGCACAAATATATATTCATCTGTTTTTATTTGGCTTATACAAAAATCTTACACAAGATTATCATTAAAGAGTATTATATCATGAATTGTTAATAACTAAAAAAGAGAAACATCATTATAATACCTATAAATTACACAAGGTTTGATAATAACTAAAGCCATATTATAATATAATACAATCATCGTCCAGGCTGGAGCGTATTGTCCAGACTGGATCAATGAGAAATCTTAAAATTACAAAACCGTTACTATGGGTTACTTCAGTCGTCAATGGCACAACTATGCACGAATAACATCTCCCTTATATCCTCCCCCGCTAAATCTAAACCCCCACCTCAATTTTCCACGTCGTTCAGAGAAAGACGGGAGTGAAGAGGCGGCCAAGAGCATAGACAGCGTGGAGAAGGACAACCAGGACTCTTAAATATAAATTACAATATAAAAATTTTTACAATTATTATATATATACAAATTATTTCTAATTTCTGTGCCTTAGGCAGGGACGAAAGACGAGCAGCAGATTCGTTCTCTTCGGGGAACTCCTGCATCAATAGTACAGAAGCCATTTGCTCCATCATCCAGCGTAAGCCTGTACGCAGTACAACCTTAACACTGGGATCCAGAGCAGACTCATAGTCAAGGGATACATTGGAATGACAAATACAAGAAGGATGTTGAGGACACGAAGGCACAGACTGGGACTCACTCAGTGGATAATTTGACTGAGGAGAAGGGATGTAAGGACCACACATTGGAAATAAATTGATGGGAAAATTTTTATTGGAAATAATTTGATGGGAAGACAGTTTATTACGGGACTGGTTGGACATAAGGGTGAACTTCGGGAATAGTTTCTGCGGGAGATTCATCATGACCAGTATGAAATCGAGAATGAGAGGCATCATTAATCTGGATCCATCCTTTTAGTGGATATGAAAGAATGATCATTAAGGGTCTTTTTATTGAAATATCAAATATGAGGGGTGACTTTACGTACTCCGCCTTTAGTAATACTTTTATGATGGATTCAATATGTCGTTTCCCTCGGACGATGTTCTTCTCCGGCCATTGGTACTTGTTGAGGTAAGGATACAGGATCATCAAGGGGATATATATTTTACATTATGACCCAGTTCATGGAGGATACGCTTTTGGTAAAGGCGTGTAAATCTTGTAGATGGCGATCATATATATAACTTTAGTGTTTTTCCCCGATCCTGCATCTCTTTTTCAAACCATCTTGTCAGGGACCATATGACTATGGTCTTACATTGGGTGTCATTAGGGCCGAGACCATTGGTAGGCAAAAGAACTTCAAAAGGCACTTCAGAAGAAACCACAGGCATCATGAGAAGTTGACTAGTCCGGGTACTCTGGGAACCGACAGAGATTTTTACTTCGGCTATCCACTCTGAAAAGTACAATATATTCGGCAGTAATCGAGTCATGATAGTATTTTATGATAAAAAATAAAAAATGCACAAATATATATTCTATGCTAAGGTATTAATTTCAACAGTCAGTCAGGAGACAAAATGAGTCAGAGTAAACTAACTCATTTCCCCTCTCTCACTTTTCTCAGAGTGGACCCACAATGTTTAAAACGGTCCCACTATAACTCTGAGAAACTGACTAACTATTTAAAACAAAAAGAAAGGGAAACAAGGACTAAATTCCAATATAGAATTTAAAATTTTACTTTAGAAGAGTTGGACAAAATATGTATTTCAGTGGTTGTCAAAATAACTTTTTGTAGCGTATTGGGATGATCTCCTTTCCCCATAATAAGAAGAAAGGATCATCAATAATACTTAATTCATTGAAAACTCCTGTACCTCTGCAACCTATGAAACTTTAATTAAAAATCATGGCATATTATATTTTTGTAAAATAAAAACAATATGAGGAAGTCTTTTTCCTTATTCTTTTTATTTTATTTTTAACCATAATTACTCTATCCACTGGGTCCTATGATTTATAAGATGAAGATTCCACACATCCAGCTATAGGCATCTGATTGGACAATGGCGAAATTCTCTCATCAGGAACCAGGAAAATCTGTAAAATAGTGTTTAAAGCTCCGCCACTCCACAACCTGTCATGAACATGACAAGCTCGTTGGAGCGGAGGAACCGGTATATATATATATATACAATGTACATATATATACATATTCCCTTATATATATATATATATATATATATATATATATATATATATATATATATATATATATATATATATATATATATATATATATATATATATATATTATTAGAGAGAGGTGGTTCTCAATGTATATATATATATATATATATATATTGTTAGGGAAAATTTATTTATACAGTATAATATACACCGTATAAATTCTTTTGGATTTAAAAATGGATAACTGAATCACACAAGACTTTCTTATATAGTTTGTAAATTTTTAAATTAGTCTGTACTCATACACGAAGAATACATACACACAATAGATCACTTAGGCAAGAACATTTTCTCTAGGAGGGATATTCGTCTCATAATTTGAAATTTTTGACGATCAGACATACTAGTAAGCATTCATCCAAGACCACTTCCATATAGGAAAATGTTTATAGTTTTAAATAAATAGTTAAGAAGGAAGTATATGAAGAGACTAAGAAAGATAGAGAGAAAACTTATCTGGTTCTTAGTTTGAGATAAGTCATTTTGCTCATTATATTAGCTTTTTTCAATCAGTAGTTGAACAACAGAACTTTAATTAAAGGAAATTGCAGAGGAATTTTTCAAACAGATGAAACAAAGCTAACAAGTCTCTGAGCTTATTTATTTCATCTCAGGTAAAGATCAAATTTTCAATTTATAACACAGAATGTTATAAAAGACTGGTACGTCTCCTGTGACGGACATATTCTATGGGAGTAGACATTACATTCGGGAAATTGGGAACCAATCCTCTACTTCTAGTACGGGGAGGAACAGGCAATTGCATTTCCTCCAAGATTTCATCATCTATATGGACCAAAGTCAAATTACTATTATCCAAATGGACGTTAGTGGGATCACCAATTACCTCTCCCACTATTTGAAAAGGGAGAATTCTAGTCTCCGAGACAGGTGAAGAAACCATTTCAGCCGACGGGGACATATTGAAAGAATTACTATTTGGCGGGCTGAAACCATAAAATTCAGTCTTTTGAGAGCTGGAAGAACTATCTAGGTTAAAAAGGTTTGACCCATCGACCGGCAAATCACCCACAACATTTCTCTCCGACAGATCCATAAGGTCATCAGAAGAGACTGAGGGGGAATAGTTAGGTCTATCCATAAAAAAGGACGGGGGATCCGTTAAATTCAACCCAGATGTTTCCAGATTAGTACTTTCCAACTGCTGTGCTTGTGAAACTATAAGATCTTCATTATTATTAGTTAACCTTACAGGAGAAAGGATAGAGGGGTATTTAAATTTACTAGGGTATTCATGAGAATACATATCAATATAATCTAAAACAGGGGTAAGTATCTCGTCATGGTTGACCTCCAGGGTACTACCATGGCTCTTAGGAGAACTAGTAGGAATATTTATTAAATCTATCTCGGATAAACTAGAATCGGAATCTATCTCAGGTAAACTAGAATGGTTAGAATTAGATTCATCCGAAGAATGGATAGGTGAAATAGGAATTACGAGAGGAGGGAGCAAAAATTTAACCTCTTTGTGACCGGAAGATTGTAAGGACTTTGAAGACAACCGAGGAACTAACTCCTCCATACTAATGTTAAGGTTTTCCCTTTGATCCCAAGAAGTGGGCTCTATTACAGGAGTTAAATTGGGCAGTTGAATATAGTCACTTAAAGAGATAGGATTAAAAGTTAAGAATCCCTCAAAATCAGCTTCCTCCTCCAGGGAATCATCGCTATTAGTGAACAATGAAGTATCAGCGATGGACTCTGACTCATAAGAATTAGCTGAATCAGTCTCAGACTCAAGATCGCTGGATTCAGGAGAATTTTCATCATCCCCATCCAACAAACTTTCCTCGTCCGAGAAAAATGCATCACTAATTTCTTTATTTCGAGTCAGGTATTTTCGTAAATAACCAGGAATCTCAATCCATTCCCTTAAGTGTGAAAAATGGACTTTTTGAGTTCTACTGGGGGGATTAGTATTCCTTTGGATGACATATGCTACCCTATTCGGGTTCACATCAACAACGGTAAAGGGCCCTTCCCACTTATGATGAAATTTAAGAGCAGTGCTTGGCCCAGTTCGTATTAATTTACGAGCTACTTTTTGACCGACCTTGAAAGGTTTAAAGTTGACACTGCCCTCTTTCCAATATTGGGGAAAAGTATGCACTGGGGTATGGGATTTTTGTAATAAATAATCCGAAGGGGACATGTCCAATGCACTATGATAAGTATTATTATAAATTAATATGGAGGAAGACAATTCTTCATCCCAAGTAGCGGGTTGTTCTAGAACTAAACATTTCAGTAGTTGAATTAAACTCCGGTTAAATCGCTCTGAGACACCGTTACTCGAGGGATGAAGGGGAGATATTCTCACATGTTTAATGTTGTGTTTTTGTAACACCTGTTGGAATACCTGGGAAGTAAATTCAGTTCCATTATCAGTTAATATACGATTTGGAACTTTAGGAAGGAAAGGGAGAACTTGGTGTTCCAGTTTCCGAGATACGGTCAAGCTGGACTTGTCGGCAATGGGGACTACAGACACCCATTTAGAATAATGATCAATAAAGATCATGCAGTATTTATTTCCCTTAAAAGTTTTTGGGAATTGAATCAAATCCATGGCACATAAATCGAAGGGATAGTTGGCCAAGATTTTCAACATGGGTGGAGTTATATTGGAAGAAAAGTTTTTCTGCATCTGGCAAACAGGGCAACACCGCACTACATCTGAAATTACCTGGTTGACCCTAGGATGCCAAAAATGCTTATATACTAACTGAAGCAGCTTGTTCCGACCTATGTGGGCACAGGATACATGGAGGCCCAAAACTATATGCATTAGTAAGTCCAAAGAAATCGCATATAACAGATCCCCAGACGTAGTTCTGTAATACAAAATGTCATTTTCCAAGACCATTTGTTTAGAATGACTTTTGTATGGTTTGGGTACTTGTTGCCAATTTATATTGTTAACATTTTTCTTAAAGCCCTTCAATAAGTATCGAAGGGTACAATCATTATTTTGGTCGTATATGACATCTGTATCGTTAACATTAGTATTAACTACCGATATATTTTTCACCTGTATGGTGGAAGACTTCAAATTGGACCGGGTACAAGTTGAAATGCCCTCGGCTACCACAGTCAATTTTTTCCCTTGAAGATGAATTAGTTGCTTCCGGGACATGTCAGGTAATAGGTGGTTATCCCTCAGAGCACAAGTACCAAGTATCAATGGGTTATCCACCATGTATTCCTGTGGAACTATAAAGAAGGCTGAAGGATAAGTTTCAAAACCCATGTTAAACCTCAGGATTAGGTTTACATAATGAACAATGGGAATCCTTTCTTTGTTTCCGAAACCACTAATAGCCTTTACTCCTATGTCTTGGGAATTTAAAAGCTCTTTGGACTTCCCTAGTAGAGGGACAATCTCAGAACTTATTAAATTTACTCCCGCCCCACTATCTACAAGGCAATCATAAATGGGAGCATCATGATCATCCAACTTGACACAGACGACCAATGGGTCTATATCAGCCTGACACAAGTTAATGGCGACGACCATGTCCTCACTAGCATAGGAACAAAGGGGATACGAAACTTTATTCATGTGATTCTTTCCATCATGTTTAAAAGAAAGATCATCAAGGTTTTTCGCAGAGTCATTTACAATGTCCTTTTCCACAGAGTGACTCAAATCTGCGGGGACTATTCGTTTAACTGTTTTTCCTGGTGAGATTCAGCAAACCCCCCTTTGCACCGACCCTCATAATGAGATACATTGCAGTACTCTCACAGGGATCCAAAAATAGACGTTGGGGAAGCGGCTTCTCAGTTGGTTTAGCCATTATTACATTTTCTGGGGCTTCAGGGAGATAAGATGATCTCGAATATACCTTCTTTACAGCTCCTTGAAGGTATTCTTTAGGCGGAGTTCGATCAGGATTACTGGATCTGGGAGGGGTGCGTTGAGTACACCTCATTCCCGCGTGAGGACCTCTACAAAAGGGACATACTACTTTTCGGTTATTTACGGGAGATGATGGAGGGGAATTCCTAGCTCGACATTCGGTATTTAGATGGCCGGTTTTCTTGCAGTAGCTACAGACTCCAAGGTACTTATAGCAATCCTGCATTTCGTGTCCTCTCTTCTCACAGTAATCACAGAGGAGATTCCTTCGATCCTCAGATCCGGACCGAACATTTCGAGTTACGCTGCGAGTATTAGTAGCCCTGGAACGGTCCTCGTTCCGGGGTGAACTACGAACTGTGTTATGGGAAGAACGACTGTAGCTATTTCTTTCCGGAGGACTACGTTGACTGACATTGGTAGGGCGATGGTTAGTTTTTACTGATGACTTAGTTTTTCGTTGTTCGACTTTTTTCCGTAGAACATCAGTCCATCCAGGAAGGGTAGTATTGATTTGTACTACTGACTCCAATGATTCGTTTAGATCAACCTCCCGGTCAGCTCGGGAATAATTTGATGGGTCGTTCTCAAGAGGTGTTAATTGGGACATGGAATTTGGAAAAGCAGTATTCTCACTGTCCAAAGAGTCTGCAAAATTCACAATATTCTCCCAAGAAGCTCTACTATAACCGTCCAACTCCATCATTTTTATATATTGACGGACGAATGTTTCAATAAATGGAGGCAAACTACAAAGGAAAGCTATTCTAAGGGAATCATGATCTCTCATATCGTATCCAGGATATGCTTGACTAGCCAGACGTTCCAACCGAAGGGCAAACATTTTAATGCTATCATTGGGGTATCGGTGAGCAGCATGATACTTCTGTATCCTATATTCTTTCTTCTTACGTTCCTCATCTCGATACCAGCATACAAGATTATCCCGTACTGAGAAGTATTCACGGTTATCTTTGATGATTTCTTGGTATATCTTTAGAAATTTGCCTTCTAGCTGTCGTCCTAGCAGTCTCAACCATTGGTGATGGGCATTGGGATAATGAAGGCTACAGTACGCCTCAAAATCAGCCAAATAGACTAAGAGATCTTGTTCTGATTCATATTTAAATTTTCCAGGGTCCACAACCTTAAGCTTTTGAGAGTTCTTGAGCAACTGTGTGAGGAGTACAATGGCCTCCTCCAACATGTCAAGTCTCTGTTTCATTTGTGGCCCTGAATACATAGAAGGTTCATTTGGATCGGGAATACGACGTTCAAATTGTCGTTGTGGTAATCCTTGTGGAAAACAACCAGAATACGACTGAGGGTCAATAGACATCTGGTGTTCCGGATACTGATTTACTGGAATTTGTTCTCGGTGGGGTTGTAGCAACCTATTATATTTCTCGGAGAAGTCAGATTCTCCTCTATTTATTGGGGACAAAGATTCTCTAGTGCCTCTACCCATGTCTGGATTTCTCAAGAGAGACTTAGATTGGGTAAAGTAATTTACTGGTGGTATAGAATTATGAAGAAGACTGGGATTAGGCTGAAGTTTAGGATTAGGAAGAAGTTTAGGATTAGGAATAAGGTTAGGATTAGGAATAAGATTAGGATTAGGAATAAGATTAGGATTAGGAATAAGATTAGGATTAGGAATAAGATTAGGAAGTAAATGATTTTTGGGAGTTTCCACATAACTCGGTGGATTATGAGGAAAAGGTTTGGATCGTGGTTGAAATTGGGAAACTAAGGAAGGTTTATACTCACGATCATAGAAAGAAGTGGTATTTTTAGGCATTTGCAATTTAGGTGCATCAAGGTCAGAGGTTATAACTTGACCTTGAGCGGGAATCGTTCTGTGTTCAACCTGACTGACCTCAACATTATTTTCTTGGGTCCATTGCTTTCTAAGTTTAATAAGCAAGGCATCCATTTCGGACTGATTAAAAGGTTTGTCAGAGTTGGAAACCATTTTTACGTCAGAGTGGGAACCCAAGGGTGTGTCAGAGTTGGTGACTTCTACCCCATTTTTATTTTCATCATTCACTCCTACATTCATTCCTACATTCATTTCTAATTGATGTTTATTTTGATCATCACGCAGACGCTGTTCTACACGCGGATCCAGAGCAACAGCTGCAAGAGATGGATCAAAGTCCAAATCCTCTTGACTATCAGAAGCTGTGCTTGTTTCCAAGCCTGTGTTTTGATTTTTTTCAGACATTTTAATTTTTTTATTTAAGTAAATAAAGAAAATTAAAGTATTGGAGGGTTATCCCTAACTAACTCTTGAATCTGTCCAATGTAAGTACAAAAGAAGAAGATTTCTTTGAAGAGAACTGAAGAGAATCGATGAATTTTCAAAATAAATGTGATGATGTGAGCGAGAGTCACAATCCTAGTGCACGCAAGCGCAGGAACTCAAACAGAGTCCCTGTTCGGGCGCCACTTAATTTATTTATGTAGCGGAGAGGAGACACGCTGGGATCAACTAGCGTACCCGACTGGAAGGTGCCTCTCTCCACTCTTTCTCGTTGAGACGAAAATCGAAGAAGATTGAATAATTCGGAGGTCAAAAGATATAATAAGAAGTAGATAGTATTAAAGTGATGTTCGATAGATGTGGTTTGAATGTCTAGTAAGCACAGGCAACCAACTGACACCATCAGAGGTTTTACGGAGCAGGTTAGGCTATTTCCGTAACGGAGGGAGATTGTCTCGGGACTCCGTTGGCCTGCTTACTTGTGTGACTATTCAAGGAGGATTGTGAGTTTTTCAAAGTGAATAAAAACTTGTGATACCATTTAAAGGTTTGACCCAGAAGGAAGGGTTTACTTAACTAGAGTGTTTCCGGATCTATCTATCAATGGAGTCTAATCATATATTTTTCAGTGGAGTCTAATCAGATATTTTTTCATAGTAAAGAATAAAAATATAATAACAGTTCAATATAGAATCAAAAGTTAAGGATATGGACACACTAGAAAAAATTTTATGTTTACTTAATTCGTTCAAAATATATACATGTGGGAGGTTTGTGAATATATAAAGATAACACAATCCACTCCCAACAAACTATAATAAAAATTATATGAATTGGATTATATAATATATTTTAATTAGATAAATACATTGGAATTATACTTAAAATCCAATATATTATGATTATGTACATAAGTTCAGGATCAGATTCAAGAGTGGAAACCAAACGAATCCAAATATCATTCATGCAATGAAGTAAGGGAGGAAATAGAAATTCTGACTCAATTATGACAAATATACTATACTTAACTGAGGATTTTGGGGATAAACAAAAAGAGCTGAATTCAAAACAGGAATGAACCCAACTGAAACTTGAACCCAGAGATTTAAACCAGAGATTAAAATTGAAACCATGAATTGAAAACTGGAATCAGACCAGAAATTGGAACCCTGTTAAAAGTAAACATTAACTTTATTAGTATAATACTTTTAACTTATTACATTGTATTTTCATTTATAGCAGCATACTTTCTCATATTTTCATAATTACTTTATTGAACTCACCCTGTAAATTTCAAAGAGGGGCTTGTTCAATTTGAGGGTACTCAATCGTTTTTGTCGATTGTCCTACCAGACAGTAAACTGTAAACGATAACGTTAAGTTTACTATTACATGTTATCGATAATGCTTATCACTTTACATTACATAAATTATATTAAATACATTTCCTTTATCTTTATTCACTGACCTTGAAAATAGTTACATCCAATTTCAAGGTCTTCAATAGCACCTCACTTTGACTTTTGGAAACAATTAATTGTTTTTGCACAAATATATATTCATCTGTTTTTATTTGGCTTATACAAAAATCTTACACAAGATTATCATTAAAGAGTATTATATCATGAATTGTTAATAACTAAAAAAGAGAAACATCATTATAAAACCTATAAATTACACAAGGTTTGATATTGTCCAGCTGGATCAATGAGATAATATAATACAATCATCGTCCAGGCTGGAGCGTATTGTCCAGACTGGATCAATGAGAAATCTTAAAATTACAAAACCGTTACTACGGGTTACTTCAGTCGTCAATGGCACAACTATGCACGAATAACATCTCCCTTATATATATATATATATATATATATATATATATATATATATATATATATATATATATATATATATATATATATATATATATATATATATATATATATATATATATGTGAGATTAAAAATGAAAAGATTTCATTCGAGTAACTTTCAGAAATACGAGAAAAACTGTTTCTCGTACCAGTCAAATATAAAAGCTTAAAATTTTTCATTTTTAAAAGAGTATTGAGCCTAAATCTTTAATAATATTAACATTTTGAAATCTGAGTGCATTCAAAGTTGAAGGAATCTTTTCCTTTTTAATCTCAATGAGGTTTGGGTAGTAAAACAATTCGTTTACAGTAAAGAATTGGTTTTTTAATTATACATTTTTGTTTGTATTACTTAAATATCTTTATCGATTCATAAAAGATGTGCAATAACTACTGTTACACGTTTTACAATAATGTTTTTTAAACTAGAGTCCTGTTGGCTAAGAGCACTTTTATCTCTGATATTCACTGTCATCTTCCTCTGTGGTATTTGAAGTTGACTGGGTTAAAATGCTGTTGTAAAATTTTCTGTACTTATCAGGCACAAAATGAATAAGTCTTAAAATATCTTCGTCTCTTTTTCTTGATATAAACTGCGTCAGTGTTGGTCCCTTGAGAGGGAAGGATACAATTTACTCCTTTAAAAGTTTGATATATATATAATATATATTATACCTAGGTATTTATCTTATAAAATTTTATAATATAATAGTAATTATATTATATATATATATATATATATATATATATATATATATAATATATATATATATACATAATATATATATATATATAATATTATATAGTATACTATAATATATACTTATATTATATAGTAATATATATATATATATATACTATTTAGGTATTATTTTGTTGATACGCTATTAAGTAGTATTGTTTATTATGTGCTATTAAAGAAATTATTCAGTGCCAAGGGTTATTTATCATATATATATTATTAAAAGTACATAGTATAGTATATAATATTATGTAATCCAGTATATATACAACAGCAAGGAAATAAAAGTGCTACAGGTCAAAAACATCAAATTGTTCAGAACGCGAAAAAAAGAAGTGAATACACATTTTACAATTAAATGTCAAGAGTCAAAGCACTAAACACAAATCACGTAAGATGTAAGTAAAAAGTTAATATGTAACTTTTTTTTTCAGATTGAAGTCGAGCGAAAGTATTTTGAAAACAATCGAAAATTTATAAGAATCGAACAATTTCAACTTGTGTCTTTTTCTCTTTGGTAAGGTGTGATCAATATACTTATGTCTTTGTATCATCTTTCTTTATGACCACCTGTTTAAAATATTTTGATGTTTGCCAAATTTTACTGTGGAATCATTTTGCTTTGCGTATTATGTTTGAACATTAGTGGTTAGTGTTTTTATATATATATTGTTTGACCTTTGGTATATTACTAATATTTTATATATATGAGTATATATATTGCGGATATATATAATATATATATTATCTGATTTTTATAATGTATATATAATATGTATTATTATTTATTATTATACTTATTATGATTATGACTATATTTGTTGATATGGTATTTATTTTATATTTTTCATGTTTTGAATATATATTTATCGTATTCGTATGTTTATAGATATATTATTGTATATACTATATATACGACTAATTTATTTTAGGGTTATTTATATTTTATTTAGTTATATTAGTGTTTATTATATATATATATTTAATATTATATATATACGCTTAGGTATTTATATATATTGAGCAGCTATTGGGTATAGTATTTAGTACTATATATAGTGGTGATTATATAGAGTATAGCTATATATAGAGTATAGGTATTATTTATTATATATTGCTTATAGATATATTTAAAATTTTTTATTATGGATTTAGTGTATTATTTATAATAGTTTGATATATATATATATATATATATATATATATACATATATATTTATAATTTAATGGTATGTATTTATTAAGGGGAGACTATTATATTATAATAGTAATGTTGAAGTATGAAGCCTTATATTTATTATTGGTATATTTATTTATGTTATATATATATAAGTAATAATAATAATTTAAGTATCTACATTTTAATTTATATAAGTAGTGAGGATACGAATGGAATAAAATTTAAATGGTATACTATTATATTTATATATAGGTATATATATCTTGTTATTGGTGTATTATTATTATTATATTATAGTATATGTGGTAGTGTGACTTTATTTGTTTAGTTTTATTGTATTTAGCTTTATTAGTTATTATATTATTATATTATTTATTTATTATATATATATTATTTTGTTTCTTTTTTACTATATATAATATTGTATTATTTATATTAATTCTATTATTTATTATATATTTTATATTTTAATTAAATATTATATTTTTTTTTTATATTAGTATATATATTTTTATTTATTAGTATATATTTACTATATATGTTTATTATATATTTAATATTTTTATTATATATTATTATATTTATATATATGTTTTATTATTTATATATATTTATTTTTGTATATTATTATATATATTATATTATTATTATATCATTTTATTATTATATAATATATATATATTTTTATATGTATATTTATATTTATATTTAAAGCTATTAATGTTATATTATATTCTCTATTTATTTTTTTATTTATATTTATATATATATATATAATGAGAGTATATTATAATATATTAATTTTTGTGCATTTATATGAATAATTTAAAGGTAACTTTTTCTTAAACTCACAGATTATGAGATGAACGTAATTCGGGAATAGTGAGGATTGTTTTGATAGGAGTTTGGAGGAGGAGTACTAAGGGCGATGTGGGTGGGGTGGAGCTAAGTTGGTTAGACCCTAGCAGGGGAGTAACTCCCTTTGCCATTATGCCTTAACACCTTTCTGTTCATCTTCAGATCTTCACTCTTAGTGTATGTTATAACATTTTCCAATTTAAATCTACAATCAGTTTGAACGACAATGCTAATGACGTTTGTTCAGATAATTATATCAAGTTTAAATTATATCTAACCCTGAAAATATTATTATAATATTATAGATATTTATCTTTCCTAACATAGTATAGTATATAGATTTATATATATCATTATTATGTATTATATTTTTACTTATTGTTTTCTACACCATAGATTATAATCTATAGGTCTACATCTTGCTACGATGAATACTTCAGATAAAAGTATATTAAACAAAACCTTTAATTACAGAAGCACGGGTAAGATAATGAAGTAATGAATTTTACAAGTACTTTTCCACTTTTATATATGTTCTCTGTAAGACCGTCAATAATATTCTTAACAATTATTGAAAATTTGTAATTGGTAAATAACAAGCTGCACTGAGGATAAATTTAAGAGAGTGTACTAAGTATTTTATCTGTCAATTTTGTGTCTGTAAGGGATTAAAACCGTTAATTCTGGTAATTTATTTAGGGTCAACCCTATATTATAATTATATATAATTATCATATATATTATCTATATACTATTTATTTTAATTTATCATTTTATATCATTTATAGTATATATAGTATATTTAATTGGGTATTATATACGTTATTATATATGCTATATACTATATATAGTAATACTATTACATTTTTTCTTTCTTTATATAGTTTATATATAGCATATAATATTTTTTATTATTTATATTTATGTATTTTTTATTTTGTTGTATATATATATATATATATATATATATATATTATATATAATTGAGTTATTTAGGTTTATTGACACATAAAAGTGGTACTTTACCTTTGCGTATGATTATATTACTGCTTAGTATAGTAATATTATATAACTATACTTTATATATATACAATATATTATAACAAAACGTAGGTAATTATTTTGTTTATTACATCACATTCTAAAACAAAATCTAGAATTCTTGATTATTCTATTATAGACGTCATCTATATATATATATATATTATATATATGATATGTATATTGATGTTATATATATAATATACTATATATAGCTTATATATATATGATTTATTATTGATTTTAGTATATCTTATATATGTGTGGTGATTTATATATAGTTATTTGATGAGTTAAACTGATAGAGATTATTATAGGATTATATATATATATTATATAGTATATATATATATACGTATGATACTATATATTTAGTTTATTATGGTATATGTATATATATAATATAATATAATATAATTATTTTGCAATAGATTCTATTTGATAGTATATATATTTATTTTGTTGGTATGTGTTATATATAATATTATATATATTATATATATTGGGAATCAGACTAATATATTTTACTACTCATATAAGTTATACTTAGTATGGGTGGTAGTTGTTATAATTTAGTATTATAGTAGGTATTGGTTATATGGCTAAGTGTTACTTAACAAAGAGGAAAGGTAAAAAAGTATTATTGTTGTGCATGGCTATACTTTTTATGTTAGATACAAATATGTGGTCGCTATGTAATATATGTTCAGTAGAAACTGTGAAAGATGTATTTACAAAACAAAAAAAAAAAACAGATTAAATGCAGGAAAAGAAAAAATATAGAAACATTAACTGAACTCCCTTTCTCCCGCCCTACTTGGCTACGCCACTCATTTGATTAATTTCAAAAAAAAAATATATTTCACACTATTAATAAAAAACAAAAAAAAAAAAAATAAAAAACAAATAAAAAAAAAAAAAAACATGTTTCCTGTGTATTTGAGCTATATGCGACTAAACTGAAAATTTGAAAGTTCAAGCATTTTCTGAGCTTTTACTAAGTACTTTTTTTTTTTTATGCGTTACGCAAATTTTTGAAATAGAGAAAATTGTTTTTCTTAGGGTAACTAAACTTATATAAAATATATATATATAATTTATATTTATTATATATATATATATATATATATTATATATATATATATTCATTGTATATATATATTTATATAATATAGTATATATATTTAAATTATAGCGTATATATATATTATATACTATAGTATATATATAGTAGTATACTACTCACTCACTCACACTCACTCACTCTATATATATATAGTATTTTACACAACCATGTATAGGGGGCTCGAGCCGACGAGGAAAGAGGGGGGGTTACGTTGTTCCCATACCCCTTTGGGGAGGGCGGGAGGAACGACCCGCGCAACCCAAATACCAAAGAGCGGGGGTTCCGGAGAACCGCTCCCGAGGGGGGGAAATAGTCCTACCCTGTCGTTCCCGCGGAAGGCCGAGAGACCCGCGGACTCCTGCCATCCGGTGCGGTTTACCCTGTGGGGTTCCGCAATTAGTTTTTTAAGGCAATAAATTATGGACATAGGAATTAGTTATTTAGGTGTAATTTATATTATATTTATACTATTATATATATTATATATAGTAATTCTCAGAATATGGTAATATTATAATAATATATTAGTATTTATATATTATAGATTATTATTATAATACTATGGTTTGGTGGATGTTTGATTAATATATTGTTTATTGTATATATATTTTATATTTATTATATATCTATATGCAATCTATCTATTAGTGACGTCACAAGAGATTCTTAACATGAATATATTATATTTTCGCAATTTTGTTAATTTTTTATGCATTATACTTGTCACCAGTTTATTAGACAATAACATTAATTACATATATTTCGGATAAAATAGTGTTCGAAACTTAAAAACATTCAAAAAACATTTTTAATTAGGATTTCATGTGACGTCACAAACTTATAAAAATAAAAACCTCAGGTAGTCCTAGAACAAACTAGCCCTTACGAAGGAAGAGAAAATTCAAATTCCAGATTTCTAGTATGAAAATTTCTTCCGCGTTTGAAAGATATTAGACAATCAAATTGTAAGTGAAGAAATTCTTTGGTATGCGAGAATTTCTTGCCAAATCAAAAACGCCTAAAATTAAAAAAATTATACTTACAAGCTATATCAAAAAAAAATATTCGTTTCGTTCTCGGCAAACATTAGAAAGTGTTGCAAGGATCTAAAGTACCAAACAAAGAACCGGGACAAGCAATGGCGTCTCTCGAAGTTAATTTTATACATAAAAAAACACTGAGGAAAAAAGTAATTTTTTTTTTTCAATACATTTCTCCCAGTAGCAATCTGTAAGAATTATCCAATCATTATTCAGTATTAACATCTTTCAAGTCAATAGTTTTTAAAATAGTAACTTTTTTTTTCGTATACATTCATAAAAATTATTACTTAAAGTGTACCGTAAACCACAATCGCTTTTTCTCGTGAGCCCATTACGAAAATCTGCACAGCTAAAATGTACAAAAATAGACTACGCGAAAGTAAGCGTCTTTTACTTGAATTATTAAACAAAAAATAAGAAATTTTTTTTGATTTGTGTTTTGTTTTT
>JABUQX010139539.1:7500-14718 GCA_015478945.1 Trachelipus rathkii
ATTGAGAACTCTGATTCACAGACCTATTTCAACACCATGGCGCCAACTTTTACGATCCAAAGCGTAAAGAAATGGTGACTCAGGTCATAAAAAAGATATTAAAAGAAAAGTTAGTTAAACACAAAATGTTGAAATATGGCAGAGCTTGAGAATTGGATTATGAAGCAGAAATTTGTTTTCGAATTATGAATTTTAAATATCAATAAACTTTAGTTTCTTGATTTCAATATTGGGAAATATATTTTACAATAAGGACTCTGCCTCAAAAAATTAAAATTCATAAAGGATTTTAATTCTATTAGTACTATAAACTCATAATTCAAAAATAAATGCAGAAAGGGTATTAATCATGTAGAAAGGATATTAGTCCAAGTTAGCAATATTAGAATATACTTCTACTTCTTGTGAAGTGGATAATCTATATGGAATAGGTGGTGGCATCGGAGGTTTGGGTATTAATGATTGTCTAAATTTTATGGGAGGTTGTACCAAGGGTTCAATTTCAATTTGATTCTCTAAGGAACTTTGAACTGGGGTTACCTCTAATGGAAAGGTTGACATGGGTATATTATTTAATGGAATATCTTGGGGTTCTTGATTTAATTCTTTCAAACATTTTCTACACAATGCTTTTCTGTAAGACCAAGTCAAATAAATAATCACTATGATGAAAATGAATAAAATAACACTAGTAGTTCCTCCACCGATATATGGGATTAGTTTAACTTGAGAAAGATATGGAGTTAATGGGTGGATGGTATTATTAATACTGTCCAGTCTCTTATTCCACTGAACTTCTTTCATTAATTGAAATTTTGGGAACAATGCTGCAGATATATTTGGTAAAGCAACATGAGTTAAAAAATTAAACAAAACTTTATCTGATTGTGCAATTAATGAAGTTAATGAAATATTTTTCTCTAAATGAATGGGATTTTTAAATTGATAATTAGCAGAGGTAAAAGTACAACATGTGGGTATTAAAAATAAAATTTATTTATATGCTGGTACTGAATGAGGTCTTTCCACAAGAATATAGAAGCTCTAAACTTTTTCTGCAAAAAGATATAATATGAAATGTCCTAGGGTTACTGTAAAAGGTTCTTTAGATTTGAAAATAGTTATAGGACATGACGAGAAATTAGTAGTATAGTTAAGCAAAAGCGATAGCAAGCATGTTTTGTCATCAATGGATGTAAAAGGTTGTGATTGAGGACATACTGCTGTTTTCCCTATGTTACGACAATAATCGTGGACCGAATTCCGTAAATAAGTATATTTTCGCTGACCATAATTAACGAAAAGATAATTATTCGGTGTATTATACATTATTCGAATGGACGTTTCATTAAATGGAATGAATGTTGGGAATGGAATTAACTTATATGAAATAAATTTCTCATTTGAAATGAATGGAATTAGTGTAATTAATTCAAATGGATTAGTGGTTGATTTTATAGTCCATGAGTATGTCAAAAATGAATGGTATGTTGTTGCTTCTAATGGTATGATCGGATGTAGTTTTGTGGTTTTTGTCATTTCTAGTATGTATGGTAACAAAAAGATGGGTGAATAAAGTTGGTCATTAGTTATCTTATTTTTAGCTAATTGTAATGAAGTGATAACTAATTGATGTATCATTGTAATACTGTTAACTGAATGTTCAACTAATGTAAGTAATGATGGATAAGACTGCAGGTAAAAGAAGTAATGCAAATGCTGGATGTAACATTTTCATTTTAGTCTGAAATGATTATTACTTCGATTTAATAAATGAGGTCGCCTTTTTACTAAAGTAAAATTAAAATAATTAATTAAATGTATTAAATTCTTTTTTAAAAGTTACCTATGATTATACTAGAGTTACGTTAAATTTAAAATTTAAAATTGGAATCAAGTTTGATATGTTTCTGATAATAAATTCAATTAATAAAATCAAATAATTAAAATAAAATGAACTTCATAAAATGAAATCAAGTTTATTGGATCTTGGATAATAAAACTAAAGATAAAATCTTCAACATTCTGATTATAATTAAAATGAAAATTAAAATTAAAGAAGCTTTAAGTGAAAACTTAAAAATTGTAGCATTCTGATTATCATGAAATTAAAAATTAAAAATTAAAAGATTATACTAATTAATATTAATAAAAGCTGATCAGGCTAATTAATATTAATCAAAGCTAATTATAGCATAAGGCTAATTCTGAATTAAAATCAAATTAAAAATAAAAGCAAGCTAATTATATAGCTTAAGGCTAATACTTAATTAAAATTAAAAAAATTCTTAATATTAAATAAACAATCTGATTATATTAAGGCTAATAATTAATTAAAATAAATTCGCTAATTAAAATTAATTAAAAAGATTCTTAATATTAAATAAACAATCTGATTATATTTTTATTATTCTAATATTAAAACGAAATTTTTCGATTTTTATTTTGTTTTCTTTTTAAAATAAAAATAATAATAAAAACATGTTAATAAAAATAAAAGATATAATAGTCAAATGCGAATTTTTCTATTTTTTATGGTTTTTTAGTTTCAAAAGAAAAGACTGACCCCTGGGGGCAAAAAAATTTTTTCCGAATTCGTAACGGACATAATAAAAATATAAAAATATCAAAACTTATACATAAAAGATTAAAAATAGAAAAGTGTAAACATGTGTTTTGTGTAATATATTGTAATAGAAATATAAAAACTTAAACCTAAAGGTTATAAACACAAGTAAAATAAAAATTAAGAATTTATTTACAAAAATTTTTTACAATCTAAGAGATTTTAACTCTTAGGAGGCAAATAGTAGAGTCTATTTCCTCTTCTAGTCATCTCTAATGGCAAAACAACTGGAGGTCTCTGTAATTCTGTTTCAGACGACTCTTTTGTTGCTTCTTCCGTTCTTGGTGGTAGAGATTGAAGAGATTCATGGGACCTCTGAATTGCTGGTGAGGTCTATACGACGGATCTTCTTTTCTATCATCTCTTGGACCTTCAGATGTTGATAAATCCATAATTTCTTCTGGAGGTGTTACCTCATCATCTTTGGGAAGTGTTTCAGAACTTGGCACATTATCCCCTACAGTTCCATCTGTAAGTGGTGTTACCAAAGCATCCTCTTGTACTTCTGCAATGACAGGCTGTTCCTCATGTTCAGAACTGTCTGAAACATATGAATCCTCTTGTCTGATTGGTGATAGAGACGGTCTATATCCTCTTACTTGAGTTCTTGTTTGGGGAGTAGAATTAATCAATCTACTTCCTTGAGGAGTATCAGGTATTATTTGATTACAAGAAGTTTGTGTTTCTTCTACAGGATTCTGCTGTTCTTGTGTTGAATCCTCTGGTATAACATTTTGTTCATCATAAAAATTAGGGGGAATCCACGAAGAAGTGGTTGGAGATTCTTGATCATCTACCTGTCGATCTACTTCTTCAGGTTCCATACTTGTTCTTTCTGTTGTAACTTTCGGGGAATCCAATGTTTCTTGAATTGCATCTGGATTCCAAATCTCATCATTATCAAATGAAAAATGAGATTCTGTAATCTTTTCAACTGGAATTATCTTTACATTATCCCGGTGAACCGGAAATAATTTTGTTGAATTTAAACACGAAAGCATAAGCTTATTTGGCTCCTTTATTTGATTTACAATAAAAGGACCTTCAAATCTTTTGTTCAATTTAGAACTTTGTTCTGGTTTTTTGACAGCATTTACGAAAACATAATCGCCCACTTTCAATTCTCTTTGTGTGGCATGTTTGTGTTGCTGTTCCATAGCTTTAATTGTTTCTTTTTCTAGATTTTCTCTAGCTAAATCTCTTATAGCTTCCATTCTTTCCACTACGACATCTACCTCATCTGATATGAATTTTCTATTTTCCGATTTATTTGTAAATGGAGAGACATAATCAGGCATCTCGTAGGGAAGTCTCTTTATATATCCATGCAGGACGAAATGTGGAGAAGATCCAATTGATCTATTATACGATGTATTAATTGCTATTTGAGCAAAAGATAAGTATTTTGACCAATCTCTATGATTGTCCTTTACAAAATGACGGAGGAAATTTTCAATATCTGCATTCAATCTTTCAACTACACCATTTTGACTTGGTTTGTAGGGCAGAATATTAACTTTTTTTATCCTCCAAGCTTTACATAGCTCTTTGAACGCAGCTGAGGTGAACTCTGGGGCATTATCTGAAGCTAAAATTTCTGGGCTTGAATGCCTACATATCACCCTTTCTTGTAAAGCTTGAGCAAATTCTTGGCTTGTTCTTGATTTACAGGCGACTAATTCGCAGTATCTAGTCAAAACATCTCTGAAGACGAGAATGTGTTTGGCTCCTGAAATTGAACATGTGGGAAGTTTACCTATACTATCCACGTGTACTCTAGAAAACGGAGTATAAGGAAGAGGCCATCTGTTGATTTCTGCTTTTGGAGGTCTAGGACCTTTAACCTTAGCACAAGACACGCACTGGGAACAGTACTCCTTTACTAACTTACTTAGATGAGGAAAAACGTATCTCTCTCTAACTCGTTTTTCAGTCCTCTGTTGTCCTCCATGCCCACTTCCAAGTGAAGAATGGCAATGATCTATAACTGAGTAGATCATGCTATCTGGTACTTGTATTACATAAGGTTCCTTTCTAGTTGCATAGTACAACACTTTCTTATGGAAAATGTGTGGATAAGTTTTAGGGTTTTCTTTAGCCCACTTAACTAATTCTTTTGGGCAATTCTCTTGTTCCCTATTAAAAGTTTCTTTTGTTAAAATAAAATCTTTTCTTGGTAGCATCGGTTTCTTTTCTCCTTTAAAGAAATAAACGTTTGGAGCTTTCGCTGGATGCCTACTCAAATAATCAGGAGGTATATTAGTCTTTCCTGTCTTATACTTAATAGTTGGTGAAAAACTATTCACAAATAAATTCCAACGGGCTAGGCGTCCCGTTTGTTGCTTGTTGCGAAATATAAAGCAAAGAGGTTGGTTATCAGTTAATATAGTGATGGGGTAACCAAACACTGTATTCTTAAACTTCTGTAGTGAGAAGACAACAGCTAAACATTCCTTTTCAATAATATCATAGTTGAGTTCACTGCCTCTTAACACTCTTGAAACGAACGATAATGGCTTTTCTTTGCCATCGTCCGACATTTGGTAAAGAACACCCCCAATTCCATAGTCGCAGGCGTCTGTACCTATAAAAAATGGCTTGGAATAATCTGGAAAAGTTAACTGAGGTTGCACCACAAGCTTCTCTTTTAAGAGTTCAAATGCTTTTTGGTGTTCTTCCTTCCATTCAAACTTAACACTCTTCTTTATTAAGTTATATAATGGTTTCGCAATTAGTGCAAAGTCACTAATTAAGAAGCGAAAATACGAGAAAAATCCTAATAAGGATTGTGTTTCCTTAACACTTGTTGGAGGGACGAAACTCTTCATCGATTCTATCTTCGCTGGATCTGGTGAAATTCCGTCTCTTCCTATCTTAAATCCTAAGTATAACACTGAGGTTTGTAGAAAATGACATTTAGTCAATTTAACTCTTAATTTATTATCTCTAAATGCAGTAAAAACTTTCTTTAAGTTTTCAAAATGTTCTGCCTTATTTTTTCCCATGATTAAGACATCATCTAAATACACTTGGGCAATAGGTCCTAATAAATGGTTCAACGCGACTTGCATTGTCCTAGCATAGGTACTTGGGGCATTGCGGTGCCCAAATAATAATCTGGTTGGGCAGAATAATCCTTTCCTAGTACGGAAAGCCATTAATTTCTGTGTTTCCTCCTCGACTTCGAGGGAATGATAAGCATCTATCAAGTCACAGCTAGTAAAAATCGTACTACCTCCTAGGGACGAAAATATCTCGTCTATTGAGGGCAATGGGTACACATCTGGGACGCTAAAGGAGTTCAGATGCCTATAGTCTATACAGACTCTTGGTTTGTTAGAGTTCTTTTTGGCCACCACCAATAGAGGTGAACTATGTGGCGAATAGCAAGCTTTAATATATCCTTTTTTCAAAGCTGCATCTGTAAAATTATCTATGTCTTCCAGGTAGCGATGTGGGAGACGATACTGTTTTCTAAAAATGATCTTTGGAGCATCTGGAGTAAGTTCTATTTCAAACTTCTGTATAGGACACACAGGAACTGCATCATCATCTAGAGCAATAACGTCCTTGTATTCCATTAATAAATCCAGAAGTTCTTCTAAATGCTCAGGTTTCTGTAAAATAGAAACATCTGCTTCTTCTTTACTTAAATTATCTGTTATAATCTCTCTGTATGCATTTTTCAACTGTTTATCTGATAAATTTTCTGAGCAGGTTACTATACAAGTAGATCCTAACTGCTTATTCTCTGTAGCAATAGCAGTTTTATTAAAATTTTCTTCTTCAATAAGTTCTAAAATAGGATGACATTTACCTATGTTTTTATTTCTTCTTAAATAAAAAGGCTTGTCACTTAAATTAATATAACTCAATATAACTTCATTGTTTCTAACTGGGCATACAGAGTTTGCAAAATATAATGGCCCTAAGGAAAAAGCAGGTGTTATTAAACACTTCTTTTCCAATTCTAAATCTCTTTTATTCTCAGGTCTGACTTTCAGATAACCATAAGATTGAGCAGGTGCCATTGTTTCTTCTATTAATAGCAATTGAACTTCTATTTCTTCGTCTGCTATTAAAGGTCTTTCCTCTACTGGAGGAAGTTGTGAATTTTCTTTGTTCTCTTTTAGAATTATTTTTCTTTGTAGGCTTTTCAAGAATGGAGCCTTTATTAATTAATCTCTGTGTAGGCTTTTCACTTGAGCCTCTATTAATTACTGGTTTACAATTATCACTGTAATTGTTTAATTTAAACTTATTATTCCTATTGGAATTATCTATGAAATCTTTTCTATGATTATTAATCATTTTATCTTGCTTAGTTATCTTTTCATCTTGATTCATGAGAAAATAACTTCCTAACTTGGCAAAGATTTTAACTTTAATTTCGTTATCCTCTTCTTTAAGATTTAAATGCGATGAAGAAAGGTCTATTGTTATAGGTAGAGTAGCTAAAATACTTGTACCTAATAAAATTCCATTCCAAGCTCCAGTACTTCCAGTCTTACACACTAAAAAGGTAACTGGGTAATACTGTTGGTGTAGCCTTAGAAGTAGATCAACTTCTCCTATAGGATGGATCATCTGTG
>JABUQX010139540.1:0-31783 GCA_015478945.1 Trachelipus rathkii
TTCATTTTCTTTATCCATTATTATTTCCGCCCTCAAACTCCACGGATTTTCGACGATTCTTTCGCTCGGCGAGTCCCATAAAATCTTAATGGGAATACCGGTTAGGGTAAAACAGTAACAAAAATGACGCGGCCCTCGCTTTATCAGCATTTCGGGCAAATAAGGGTCAAGAAAATCGTGGATAGGGGAGTCATTCGTCATCGCGCACCTATTATCGGAGACGACGACGACATCCTCCCCCTCGGTAAGTTTCCGGATATCCCGCGAAACGGATCTCACAATTCTGAGGAACTCGAGCGCGTCTTCTTCATCGAGGGGTGTAGACACCGAATTCATATCATCCTCTTCGTTTATCGCGTCGGGACCGAAAGTGTCTAAAAAATACGCTAACGAACATAATATATATATAGACGAGAATGAAGACTGATATTTAATCTTAATAAAATACTTCGTTATGTTCGGCTTTCGTCGCGCTTAGTAGCTAATATATCTATAGGATCCGAATTAGTAATAGTTATGATAGTACACGGAAATAAAACTAGTAGCGATTATCAGCTATAATCAGTATACTTATATATATTTTTTTATCTTATATTATTAAATCGAGCCGAGCCAGCGCCGTCGAAAGCTAATGCTTCTATTTTTATTATAAATTTTCGATTATCTCATCGTGACTCAGGTTACTTGCCTTCGTGTATATTTGAAGTCAAATATAAAAGAATAATCCTCCGAAGTTCGGGAAGTTTTACAAAATGCTAACTATAACAGAATTATGTTTGGCGATTATAACGATATTTCTTTGTTATATGCGAAGAAAAAATTATCGTTGATATACTTATAGCATCTAAAATCGAGAAAAATCATTATTAAACCTAAGTTTATGACTACAATCATTCACTTTAAATAAAAAAACACTATGTTTAGCTTCAAACTAAACAATAACACCGACACAATAAACGTAAAAGATAATACATAGTCTGATATCTAAATGAGTTAACTTTTTTTTCTCGTCCTTGAGCTAGCTAGGAATTTATAATATACCTATTATATACTCGAAAAAAGTAGTTTATTAAATTACTAGATACAAAATATTATATTCATACTTTATAATAATAACTCATAACGTACATAACCCGCCATATACGTAATATCGAGTTATATACATATAGACTTATCTTTCTCTGAATTATCGTAGCGCGATTCTGAAATTCGGTTGAATTATCTAGGTGAGGATTTTATGAAAATCATTTCGAAATAATAAATATTCGTCGAGAGACGCCGATTATATACTCGAACATATTTTCGATAAAAACACTATATATATACGGAATTTATATTAGTATATAACCAGTGACCTACCTATTTTACTTGAGGTAAAAGTCGTAGCGACTGAGAAAGTATACCCCTACATATAACCCACGATTTAATATAATAATATCCCATGGTATGGAATTTTCAATGGAATAAATGGCAGTTTGCCTTATTCCAATCTCCGAACGTTTTATATTGTACTATACTAGTATATATTTGTTGTACTATGACTGTATGAAGAACTTTCACGAGCAACAACTATACTATACCCGTATATTGTACTATAAATATATATATCAATAATATAGTAAATATAAATGATATATATATATAGTATATATAGGCTAACATAATAAATTTTTTTCATAAACACTTCTATATAAAGCTCAGTATATTAAAAATCTAGAACTCCCAAAATACGAAGTAGCTAGAAACCAAAATATATATCAAAAAGAGCTTTACCGTCTATATCTCCATTATTACGTTAGATCGGTTGAGTCGCTGCTACAAAAATTATATATAGCTGTCTATATATATATATATCTAGCCTATAGTATATCATTTTGAGTGAGTGTACAGGCCACCGCACCGACGACGCTCACGAAGAGAACGGCCATTACTGGGGCCGGGTAGGGCGTAGAAAATCTCCCAGCGAGCCATGGGACGGGCTCCCTGATTCATTACGAGAGAGTAATTATCAGAATCGTCAATGAGGGAGATTTGGATTGGGATAACCTGAAACATATTTTACATTGTCACGTTCAAAAAACAGAGTAAAAAGGAAAGAAGAATGAGATACTTAACATACTAAAATGTATACCTAACTTATGTATTATAAGCGAAACGAGAATTTCGTAAGATTACTATATCGACAACTATCCACAAATAATCCTCATATTAAGATATAAATTATCACTAAACATTTCTTGAAAAGTAAAAAAAACTATATTTCTAAATATGAGTAAGTTTACAGCTTAATTGTAAGTTGGGAATGTATTCTAAAACACACACGAAAATTGAAGGATCGAATCTAATGATTTCAAAAAGAATAAATGGGTGTTGATGGGGAGCAGGTAAAGGGGTAGGAAATAACGACTGCGAATCTGAAGGTGTTCATTAGATGAAGGGAAAACAAAATATCAATGAAGATAAAATATTTGTTGCGAAGCTCTGATACAGATTGTAGGGATGTCGTGCAACTGATGTCAAAATTTTTTGCATAAGAATGGCAGGAGGTCCTCGTGACTGATATCGGTAGAGCTTGGTGTGTGATCACTTTACTACCGCGTACGGCCAATGACCTGAAGAGGCGGCAACCCGCATCGACCTCCCTCCGTGTAAGCGTTTGTCGTCTGTGGGAGGAAGACCCGACGCTCGCTGCGCCAATATTTTCGGTCTTTTTTGTCCTTTCTTATTTCTTTCTCGTCTCCCCCGCAAGCTGATCGCGAAACATCGTAAAGTCGGAAATACTTCAAGAAATTTCACTTCCTTTGCCCCCAAAAGCAAATCGACGAAAGGTCCTTAGAGTCCGATGTAGATGAACAGGATATACGTCCTCCGAATTGCTAGTCTGGGTTGAAATTAGTGGTTCCAGAAGCTAGCCCTGTTTCTCCAACCGTCGAATGGCGTCCGGACGATGGTATCATATGAGGAGGAATCAGAATATACCGGTTCGAAGTAGGATAGGAGGTGGCATCCTCCGATGAAGTCATCGATCTCTGAACCAGCTATCGTCAGCAGAATTTTCATTGGGGCCCAGTTGAGGCCTGTTCTCTCCACCACACCTACAGGTGAAGCAGGTGGTGGTAAAGGGGTCCAGTACAAAGTAGGAAAATAATATTAAAGTTGTTTCATTATGAAGCTGGAGACTGTATGGAGCCAGGGCTCAAAGATAATCCAAACTGCCTGTGGTTGTAGCAGTTTAGCATTGTGCCGTCAAAAACCTGAAGTTAATGTCCGATGTTAGCGCTGTAATTAATTGTTATTATCAAACAGAATAAGCGGTTTTTTAAGGGCGCCGCCTTGAGCTCAAGCGCCGCTCCACATGCTTATAATATTACAATCACCTGAGTAAGGTCTTTCTAACTATCGTCCGGTTGAGTAGTTACTAGGTATCTCCTTATTAACGCACTCATATCTATTCCCTATATGAAATTAAATTAGGGCGGTAAGTATCGATAACATCAGAAAAAGTAATATAATTCAAGCGTATTCAGATAAAAATGATATATTACGTAGAATACGAGAAGGTTAGTAGGTTTGTCATTCGAGGTAATAATTTATATATTTTTAATATTTTGGGTATTTAAAATGAATATAATCATTATTAAATTTAATTATATTTTCTTTTATATTCTAATATTATTAAATATTTTTTGTTGTTGATTATTGTTATGTTTCTAGATAAATATAATATAAAAGTTTAGGAAATTAGAACATCATTTTGTTTTTCACTAACTCAACATATATATATTTTTTATTTTTTTATTATTTTAAATACGTTTGTTAGATAAGTAAACTATATTATTGAATTAAAATAGTGCGACATTTATTATTCATATATAATTATTTTGGAAGTATAAATTATAGTCATTAGAAGAAAGAAATAATTGTAATATAAGAAATAGTAAAGAAATAGCATCTCCCTCATCAATAGATAGAAAGAAAGATAAGAACTATACACTGCATAATATATATATACTACTGAGAATAAACTTTTATTTATCTAGAAAAAGTGATTTCTTTACCTTAAATATATACCTATAATAGTGATAATTCTCAAAATGATACTTATGATATTATAGCCGGCTGCCTTATATATATATGAATAGATTAGATCTTAGCTCTATTAGCTTAAGTTACCCTATATATATATATATATATATATATATAGTATATATATTATATAACAGAGAGAGAGAGAACTATAACGAGAACAAATCCCTTCATCGGTTTTTGGCCTTACAACATCTTTTCTTATACATTAAGTAGACGCGCTTTCGCACATCTGACTGAGTCCAATCAGCACGGCGAGGGAAAACTGATACGACTTTCCACTCCACCCTCCTTCGCACCTTCAAACCCACCGGAGCTACGCCATACCGTACCCCTAGTTCGGGTGGTAACTAATTATAAAGTTGAAACGTCCCGTCGTTTCCAAAAATCCCGGATAATTCTTGTAACGAAATGGTAGTTTGGAATTAAAAACGCGACAGTTTTATCCCCAAACAACTCCCTCCACACATTCCCTTGCCCTTATACCCGCGAAGAAATCCTGGTCATTTACTATATATAATTACTTAATAAAAAACGTTCAATTATAATACCGAAGTATACGTAGCCTAGGTTTTATATTTACTACGTTTTAGGCCCGTCGATACTAATATCCAGATTATGAGTGAGTGAAATTAACATATATAAATGTGATATATATCAATTAGGAAGAAATTTAACTTTATTACGTTTATTTCTAGCACATTATTAATGAGTAATCTTACTTTTTCGAAACGTGAGGAAATAGCCTAAAAAATTATTACTGATTCAAAAAATATAGCTAACACCTAAAATAGTATATTGTGATATTTTATATTACGACCGTAAAGAGCTATATATATCAGTAGTGAATAATATATGGAATAAGTTAGCGTGATTATCTCTAGATCATAAAATTATTAAATAATCTTTTCTTTTACGTTTCTATAACAGAAAGATGCAGGAATTAAAAACTACTCTTTCACCAACAACCGGCAATGGCAAAAAGAGAAGCAGATGGTGAAATAAAATTTGTCCTCGAATTCAAGACAGAGGGGGTGAAATTTACAGCGAGTTTGACGCAATTTCGTTCCTGAGTTCTTGTCTTATCTGGTTCTGTAAGTCTGAGAGCACTATAGCCTAGAGGAGTATGATATAGAGCTCACACACATTATTCTGTGCTCTGTGAAATAACCTAACAAACACCGAAAGCAGGTTGCGGACACGATCACGTGGAACCCAATTCTCGCTTTGTACGGTCAGATGGACGAGTGTACACCTATAAAAAAAAGTTAACGGTATTGAAGTTTTTAAATCGCGCAATATCTCTTCTATTTCCTTCTTTTCCTTCTTCTCCCCTTCTTCTTCCCTCAATCTTCCTTTCTTTCGTCCCTTCTTCGTCGCTCCTGCGGTTGCTGGCAGCACCCGTTTCTCCTCTCTTCGTGACAAAAATTAAACTTTTCAAACATTTAGGGTTTTTCCGAGTGTTGTAATTCAACTGATCGGAACCAATTCGAGATTTTTTATTTCCGCTCTCGCTGCTGTTAATATAGCCATCGTCGTGGTCGTAGTCGTGGTCGTCGTAGTCATGGTCTTCGTCGCTGTCATCGTCGTCGTTGTCGTGAAAGAAGTTTTTATAAAGTTCGGGGTCGTCCCATAATTTTATTTTTTTATTAGCGCTTTTCGGAAAAGTAAATTGTTCAAAACGGTTTCTCTTATTATTAACGTTCGGAATTTCGCGTATATCGGCGGCGATGGCGTCGGAGAGGGGGTAGATTTCTCGACCGCCTGCCGGCGTGTATTTTCTACAACGAATTAAAACCGGTCCCGTGTTTATTTTTGCATTCGAAAAGCAGCAACAGGGGTGGTGGAGAATGAGGCGATTTTTGCATTTAGTGGCGACTCCTCGATTGGTGGAAGCGGCTGCTCCGGTCTCTTCATCTTCTTTTTCTTTTGTTTTTTCGTCGTCGTCGTCGTCGCGCAGCGGGCAGAAATAACCGAACTGGGTATCGAAAGGGTTTTCTAGTTCGTAAAAATGAAAAAGGTAGTTAACGATGGATCCGACGTCTACGTACATATTCGTCTGGGTGAAAAAAAACGCGTACACGATTATAAATTCGGACCAGTTTAAAATATAGCCTTTTTCGCCAAAATTTACCAACGGTGAACTCTTCTCCGTTCGTTTTCCTTTTCGATTCTTCGTCTTCGTCGTTATGGAGCTGTTTATAGGGACTTCGCTGCTTTTCAAATATACGCAATAAGCGATTTCGAGGTTTTTCCATAAGGCGTCTTTCAAAGTCGAAGCGCAACGTTTGTTGCTCTCGTTCGAATTTTTTTCGTAAACGAACAAATCTTGCAGGCAGGTTTTAAGAGCCGAAGAAAAACGGTACGGGATCTGCCCGGGATCGTCGTTCGTTCCGGAGAAGGAGGAGGAGAAGGCGTCGTCCAAGCATTCTGCAACCTTCATTCCTTTTATCCAGTTTTTCGAAATCAAAATCTCCGAATTCGAAAATTTCATTATTAACTCTATTACAAATTTCAAAGATAGTGAATAATATTGAATCGTTAACGAGCTCGCGCCGTGTTGTAAAAAAAGTCTGACGGGGTTATCCTCCGAATCTATTCGTCTTCTCAAAGGTCGGTCGCGTAATTGGAAAAGAGGAAGAGGAGGAAGGAGGAGTGGTAATTTGGGATTTTTCTACGAAAAACTTGTTGCCTTGCCGTTGTGCTCGTTCTAGATGTATTGGTCCATCAATCGGTATCATATCGTCGATATCCTGGCGTCGCGTTTCACGATGTAATGTGGCGGTTTCGCATTCGAAGAGAGGAGGCACGTCTTAAAGCAGGGTCGCCCTGTTATCACCTCATAATCAGTTAAGAATAATAAATATTACCTTTATAATACACCACACCTATACCACGAAATATGAGCATTACGTTATATGAGTGTCACCACGGTACTCAGGTTTCGACTTCGTCAGGAGAGCTCATCATTAGATATAAAGAATATACACACATAGGTTACGACACGAGTACGACTTATCCGCGAAGTGATGGGCAAATAGCATTATCGCAATAATTATTCATTCGAAACATGAGCGATTTACCAATATGAGAGTTCATCCCGAGATAATTATCATAATATTCGTTCATCAGCTAAGACCACTAGAAGCGATTACAACAGCGATGTAGGTTATACATCTCCAGATAACATCTATTGAAGTTTACTATCGAGCTGATTAGCCAGCTAATCTATTTCATTATATATCCGATTCACCTCGAATTGTATAGAACACACATGTTGGGGGATGGCGTCAGCTGCAGGTATTTTAAACACGCTTAATCCACAGTTGAAATTTGCTATACCCGGAGAGACAAATAACAACTGTAGGATGTTTCCGAAGCCCAAACCGTTATATTAGATGGTCGAGAGTTCCAATTTCAGGGATCTAGCTTGATGGCCCGTTTCGAGATATATCCAGGGCTTGCTAAACCTACCTTTCTATGATTATCCCATCGTATATTTTAAGCTATATATCAACCGGTGCGTTGCAATATATGAAAATCTCTGTTCGTAGCGTCATTCTCCGGTCACAATTCACTATTTTTGTACAAAAAGAGACGAGCGTGATTACCAACTGTTAGAAACGCGTCATGCCTCAAGTTACTATTCCTGTCTACAGTTTTATGTAAAACTTTGACACGTTGAACTAGATAGTAAATTAATTTTTCCCCTTAATAATTCTGTAAAATTTTCAAATTATGTCGAAAAAGTATATCTCTGTTCAACGATCTCGCACCGCAAATAGTCTTCTTAGAGAGGCACTCTTCCGCGCCTTGGAAGTTGAATCTATCGGCTCTTGCAGCGAGTGTTTGTCCTTTATATCTCTACCGAATTTTGCTATGAGGATGAGCAAGTCCACGAGCAACTTATCAGAGTTATCGCTATTCAGAGAGCTTTCGTCGCCTGCTCCTTTCTTTCTGTTCCTTCTAGTCTTGCTATAGCGCAGCGCTCTTGAAGCAATCGCAATTCTGTATACAGGCGGAGGGAACTGCATATATACTTCCATTTCGCGAACGCCGACCGATATTATAGTAGAATAATATAAATGTCTATTGAGTAAACATTGACGTTTACGCCTTATCTAGGCATATCACCTTAGTATTGTTGCATCTTCGACGGGTACGAGTATTAATTATTTTATAACTAGTCAGCTACGTAAATATATCAAATTCTGACGTTTGATTCGTACGAGATACCAAGTAATTTTAAAACGTTTCCTTATCCACTCTACCTTCGCATTTCACGTATATATCACATATACGTAATAAAACAGAAGCTGATAGGCCCTTTGGCGTAATATGTCCAGTACTTTGCTGTATCTTTTTTACTTATCAGTAAGAAGAAGTACTTGAAAACCGCGACAATTAGGTTTCCGTATACAAGTGTCTATTTGAGTACCCCTGTATCTATACACTTTATAAAGGAATTTTTCCATAGAAATATCAAAAAGTAGATGAAGTGATATTAATATATAGCGTACTGATCGAAACTGATATATTGAGCGACAAATAAGTAACTATTTTACTACATTCCGAGTTAAGTATATAACTAACCCCTGCTGGTACGGTCGGGATAGATAAGTTGTATATCCTCTCCAAATTATAGGTATTACAACTACATACCATACGAAAGTAAAAGACCGTAATCAATTCAGGGAAAAAGGTTTAACCCCCCTCTTATGAAATGAAGTATAGATTGAAAACATCGATAATTTCAGGACTATAAAGTTAAAATTATTATAATATATATTTTTGGTAAATGGAATACTTGTTCATTCACAAATACTGCTCATGAAGGTTTCATGGAGAACAAGTTACCAAGCTATATCTACTACATATATCTATATGAGCAGTCTATCACTTTATCTTATATATATACACGTGCACTCAGAGCCGGGATTACCGCTCTACTGTACATCATCGAACGCAATGCATTACGAGAATTGTAGTGTTATTTTCGAACATAAGTCATCATATTTTCCTGTTCGCGATTTTCGGGGGAGAGCAGGTCGGGGGCGTGAGGGCATTAAATAGTCCTCAATCAACGTCTATCTAGAGATTTGTACATCCTGTTAGTCAACTGAGTTTATGTATTTACTAGTTTATATATCATCCGTAATTGTGAAATTAATCCAATTCCCATTAATCTCACGGTAGTTAAATAGTTGTAATCATTTATTAAGTTGAAAAACCTATATGCCCAGTAAGCATAAAAATTAAAAAGTCGAACATGCACAGGATTATACTAAGTGGAGTCCGGTAATCCTGCCAAGTTATTCCAAGAGGCCTCGGACGTCTGACACAAGTTGACTTGCGAGTGGAGTCGTGAGCGCGCGAGAAATACTCCGCTAATGGGTGCTAAATGAAGTCGGCAAGCCCTCCGGAGTCTCAGAAATGTCCTGGTGTAATGAAGACCGTACGGAAGTCGGTCAGCATCCGATACATATCCTTGAAATTAGAAATATTATTCTTATTTGATTTTTATTACTGTATTACCCTTTATATTATTAATGTTACCTATTACCCATATTAGTATGTGATTATTATTCTATTATTATTATTATTATTAGAATATGTAAGTTTTTAATGAATCGCACTCACCTAAATTATACTGTCGCCCTTTTGGCAAAATCGCTTTCGTATTGGTCCAGAACAATACTTGGTCCGACACCATAAGAGACACCTAACCGTATAAAGAGCTGGCGTAGACTCACGCGTCTGTTTTATTAAACTAAAAATAAGTCAAGCGAATAATAGAATATATTGACGATTTCCTACACATTCACCGTTATACTGCCGACAAAAACATAGTTGTGTTCCTGAAACAATCGAATATATCGGGGAGATCACTTGTGTTTGAGCCCTGTGCTATCGAATAGAGTCTTTTACTGAGTTATCTTGGTTGTTACCTGTACTAGCATTGTCGGCAGAGTATAGAATATAAATCTATGAGGAAATATGTGGTAACGTCCCTTCTTCGTATAATGGCCTCAAAAGGTGGTAATTCTATTGTTGACCACGAACGGAAGCGAGAAAAAATAGTTTGAAACACCAGTCGAAACATATATAGAAAATGTTATTTACTAAAAAATTTGTGAGCCCTCCGCTTCTGTATAGGCACTCAAAGACTTGAGTCATTGAAAAGTAGTTATACATCCTGTAGAATTTGATACCCGAGAGAGAGGAAGTCGGATTTCTCGAGTCTGAATAATCTTTTTGGTTTTCGTACCGTGAACGTCGAGCCAATGCGAGCTTAGAAATTTCTTTGTGCTCAAACGGTAGAATGTCCGTCGCTGATGTACCGGAGGTATAATGCACCCCCAAAATGGAAATTTAGGAGTCGTCGAGAGCGGAAGAACGAGAAATTATACTGTTTCTCCTGGCAGACTGCCACTCAAGTCCTGGTCTTCCGACTTTGCAATGGAGGCGTTTTGTGACCGATTGAGTCTAGTGTCTATTTAAAGAATGTATTATCGCTCAAGAACATCGATGCTTTCCAGACCGGTCGCGTGAGTTTTTGCTGCTCCGTGCTGGTGCATTGCCATATATTTGTCGATAATGCGTGTTTGTGAGATTGAGAGTTATGTTTGTTATTGAGTAAGAGAACAGGGAGAACGTAATGTTTCGAACGTACCACAATCATATATCTTGATTCTGTTGGTCCATAGAGCCTCTCTTGACGTATCTCTCTTTAGTCCTTCCGACGCGCCCCTCCGTAAAGCTGATCCACTCCGTCCATAGATAAACTAGAATTATTATTTTGAGGGAGTTATTACGGATCCTTTATTTTACCGTTTAAACTCTTAATATTCAAAATACCAAATACAAAGAATACTGATAACTAGCTTGAAGTATACGGTAGTATCACTCAGTACACTGTAACGTCTAATTCATGTCAGTTAGCTTTAATTCTTGAGAATTAACACTTACTAATATAGGTATAGAAACAAACACAAAATTCGAGTACGAGAAGTAGCGCTAATATACGCGCTCCAGACTATATTTTTTTATAATATTTTTATTATATTAAATAAGATCGTAATATAATAAAAATAAAATATAATATCTATTTTAAACGACCGTATATGCACTAATTGAATTTATAGAAAAAATTAAACTTTTTTATTCTTTTTATGTTTAAGAATAATTAATGTATTATTAAATAATTAAAAATAATTAAATTAACGATTCTGAATTCTCCATTTATAACTCCATACCCTTACTATACTCCCTCCTCCTCCTCTTCCGGAATATAACGTTTATGACATTAATAAATAGCTAGCAATTTATTCTTATCTCAAAATGCGTCGGGCCGATCGAATATCTTTAAGTCGTACTTGTCCGATATCTTGGGACTCGAGAAATCCGAAATTAACGGGAAGAAAGCCATTTATCGAAATTTACGAGCCGAATTCGATAACAAATACGAAGAATCTAAGAAACCCAGCGAAGGATGCATACTCATATTTTTTCGAAGCACGCGATAAACTATTAGCGTTTTTATTTAAGGATTGTGATGGATAAAATAAATAATTTAAAGTATATGAGGCGAAGACTTATCATTACTTGAGCAAGTAATAAACTGACATTCAGAAAATATGATAAGGGTTATTCGTAGTATACGGGAAAATTAAAAAACCGTCTATTAATATTATAATTACGATAACTTGAACGGATTATGTAGAGTTCTGAGATACGAATTTTTTGGGTTACTGGGTTTACTAGTTCGAACGCCTTTTCATTATTCACGAGAACTAATCCGATTGAGTATGATAAGGAACGTATAAAAAAAGCGGTAACTGAATCAAATTATATACTTTCGACAACGTCAATATAGAGCTATCAATACACCGATATCCATAACTATAGAGGCCGAACGACGATTGACGACGGAGCGAAACTGAACGAAGAATAGTAAAGAAGAAACAAGAAAAGAAGAACTAAAACTACAGGAGAAGATAGAGCATAAGAAATAACCAAAGAGAAAGAGGTGTAGGGATATTAGAGAAACCATCAAACTTTGATGAAGTGAAAACCACATTAAGGCCACTGAGCTACGGAGAGAGCAACCCACTTAGTATAATAAATTGCTTATCCCGAGAGACAATCTTAGCTCGAGAGAGAGACAGGAGTGATGAACCGTTCAATTGAGCTCTGAAGGGTGTGTCCTTTAGACGATGCAGAGGTTCCGTCCGCGCTCTATCACTCGGCACCGAGAACTATATTCGAGATAGATAGTGTTGAGCAGTGTGTCGTAGAAAGGGACACCGAGAATTCCTGTGACCTTTGAAAAAGTCACAATCCTGGAGCGGACAATATACGTATACCTAACCGCATATCACGTATGATAATATTTTGAACACAAAGCTTATATACGGTTGATGACGTTTAATCGTTTATAATGTTAGTGCGATGGTACTCCGGTAACGCACATACAACACGGTACATAGTACGGCTTCTTTTTGTTTTGGCGTTGTTTCTCGCGAATTTTGTTAATTTGCTTCACGAAAGCCTACGAGCTCATATAAGAGTCTAAAACTCCTCTGCCCTCCTTCCTCTCGTACTATTCTATAATATTTCGGTAAGAAATATGGATACGTGTTTATTATTCGCAAGTTAGTAAAAAGATGACTTATAGACGCTCTCTGATCGAGTACAGACTTTAACGGTATTTATAATATATCACTTCAATAATCCACTTTCCTCACTAGATAATAGATGAATTAAATCTATAATCTTTTGTAGGAGTGTCCAAGGACCGACCCGAGAAGTAGATTCGAATAGTAGATGGACGAGACACGTTCTAGGACAAAGACGGCCCGAGAAAGCCTGCGAATTCTCACAAGAGGAATTTTAGCAGCCTTTTCAAATACGCTCCAACATCCTGTGCGACACAGAAAATATTCTTATAATAGTATATTTTCTAATGTATTTATGCCAGAGCTACCTCTATTTTTACTTTAAAGGAACGCCCCTAATTTATAATTCCCTCAGAATTGTACACTTATTTAGGAAGAAAGTCCTCTCTCTTCTCTTCTCTCTCTCCTCTCTTCTCTCCTCTCTCTCTCGTCTCTCTCTCTCTACTCTTACCCCTTCTTTCACCTTTAAGTATATGTGTACTGGTTGTTGTCGCGGTACTTGTCCGTCCTGCTTCTCTATGATTTTTGTTGCTTGCTATGATTTCTCACTATTGGCTGTGCTTTCATACTATATGATACTTGCAGTTCGAGAATTCTGTCATTGTTGTTCCTCTGTCCTCTCGAAAGAGGGGCTTGGCCCGCCTAAATATTAAGAAAAACTCATAATAACTTATATTTAGAAACCGTTTATCGCGAAACGTTATATAATATGCGCGTACCGCCCATATTATCATCGAGATCATCAAAACTATCCATTACGTGTCGATAGACAAAGACGTCGAATAACCCTAGAAATACTGAGTAATATATAAATCGTTATCGAATCACCTTTCATATATCACGTTCAATAAGTTATATCGGTTTAATAAAGAACGGTTTATTTAAACTTCTATATTAGATATAACCGAACTACTGATATCACTTTTCTTAGATAATTCGTATTACTGGCATGAAAATGGAAGTATCTCGCCCTCGTCTTATTTTATATCCTATCACCCCTTAAATAGGGTAAAAATCACCTAAATAGGAGTTATATATATATGCTAGCTAGTCTTACTAGAAAAATGCGGATGCATTCACAATATTCCGCTGGTAATTCACTAATATGATTCGTCTCGGTTGTTATTTTTTTATACACTTCTTATGTTCCAAATCATGTTATGCTTGAAAATTTTTGAGCGTCATGTCAAAATTCCTGTGCGCAATGAGAAGAAATAGGGAGCATCCTTCACTTCTACCCAGTTCATTTCGGGGAATGCTCTTTCTGGGATTACCTAAAAGGATACTATGTGCGACACTAGATACGATCTGTAAAAAGACTTTTCGTCGCGCTTTCCTCTAAAGACTTGTCCCGCATTATATGTCTAATGATATTAGGACAATGTAAGGGCTGTCCGTAAACATCTTTTATTGCTCATACTCCTCGGTATCCGAAGAGGTAAGTGCTACGGAGGAGTGAATAAAGTCGAGAGTTGGGGTTATTTTCAAGAAAGTAGAAGAAGCATCTCTCGACATTTTCTCACTCTTTCAACTTCTAATTTCTTTACCTTGTCCTTAACATCCTCTATCTCCGCCCTTCTTCTCATTTTTCTTCTAGTCTTCCCTATTCCTATATACCTTTTACGGTTCATAACATCGTAGGTGGTTTCACAGAGTCCCTAGATATAGAGCGCTAAGAAATATTTAGATTAGTTTATAATCCTTATTTTTTTGTCTGATTCTGTCGCTCGAATGATCTTATTATTATAGGATTAAAAGTAAAATCAATTAAAAAAAAAATAGCTTCGGAATAGAGCGACCTGCGCACCGAACAACCCCACAGTGGATATTTGTTTTTCTTATTATATTTTCCCTCCAAATCTTAGTAATCCGAGAACTATATCTAGCTAAACTAAGACTTAAGACGTCCAGTCGTTGATCCTCGTCGTAGCATGTGCCTTTTGACTGCTGGTAAGCTCTTCTTGTGTCAACTTTTACGATAAATAACCATCCTTCCGAGTCTCCTTTAGATACTCGCCAGAACAAGATCGTTTTGTGATCAGGCCATCTGACCTGCGAGAGGCGGCGGGCAAAATATCCGAATTCCTTTTGATAAAATAACTAGATTAACTATTACGGGATAGTGATCGAATCCGCCTTCAAACACAAGTTCAGTATCTCGTACTGATACTATCTGATTGCCAGGACACAAAATTTCCACACGGAACTCGTGAGCGTCCTCGACGAAATCTAATTTTCAGTCGCTGCAAAACTGCCTTCCGAAGTTTTTCGGAAACTTTCCTCTATCTCGGTGACGTGTTCAAATTCCTACCCTGTTCGACTTAACCGGTTCACTCCCCGTCAAGACACCGTAATTCGCTGTCATGCGTTCTACATCAGTCTTCTTCAAGGTTGCCTCGCTCTCCGTACTTCTGTCAAAAATCATAACAATTTTTGTGCTCAATCGACGACTTTTCAATCAATCTCGCAATCGCGAGCTCGAATTTGTTCTGCAATCGACATGCGTTCTTCCGTTTCTGTGTCATCACCAAAATCACTTCGCGTCCCGTCCTTCTCGCGGTACAGTGCGTTACACACATTTTGTTTATCGGCGATAACAACCAAAATAAAAGTTTCGAAACGGGGGATATCTCCGAGGTCGAAGGCGACTTTGCGGCATTCGGTGAGGAAGCTATTCACATAATCGCGGGACTGATAAACGCTAGCTACCACGAACGGAGGGTGCGATTGGCTGAATACGAGCGATTTTGCAAAAGGCACAGGTATGTGGTAAACTACTACAGTACCTACATGAAGGACATAATAGGACGAAAAAACATAGAATTTTCTATCGAAGAGTGCGGACATTTGTACGCGAGAGGGGGCCCCATTAGCGTTTCTGACGAACCGCGGATCCGGAGGGAGGCTGATACGAGGATCGAATATTTTTCCAGTTACCTCCGTACTTCTTTCCCGACGCCGGAAAATACATAATAATAATAATAATAATAAATATATAATAATAATAATAAATAATAATAATAATAATAATAATAATAATAATAATAATAATAATGAATAATAAGCCGCCGACGCCGTCACAACGTAGAAGAAGTTTCGAAAAAACTCGAAGAGGATCGATACGTCGAAGCGGTGACGGAAGAAAGGATGACGCGAGGGGGTGGTAACTTGTTCCGAAACCTTCAGCAAATTGATGAAAAGTTAAATTACAAAATGTTTATTTCAACGCGATGCCGAATCGTGTTCATCTACTCTTTCAAGAGGTTAAACCCGTTTTTTTCGATAGACGGTCTTTACTTCGGGTTGGGTTTAACCTATTTGGGAAGAAACAACTTCGCCGACGCCAGAGTTTGCTTACCGGAATGGAAAGTCTTTAGTCGCAATACGTTTCGGGACGCGCTATCTTCTCATTTTTTGAATCGAAAAATCCTAAAAGTTGAACTGGCCAAAGACTATCGGAAACATTGTCGCGTGTTCAACTTCTTCTACGATAAAAAAGAGTACAGCAAGCTGGACATCGCCAAGGGCAACGCTCTTTATCGAATGACGAATAGCGAAGGGAGGGAAGGAACGTTAAAATTCTTGTGTTCGACGAATCAAACGACGAATGAGGTCGGCGCTGTAAATATCGCCCTTTTCGAAGACTCACAACAGGATTGCCTAGATAAGGCGAGACTCAATTTCAAACATTTTTCCATATTCGTCGCGTTCTCGAAAGAGTCGTACCCCCTAAATTCGATTTCCGACGCAAGAAAACACGATTTCGATACCGTCTTGCGGACGTTACGACTGCAACGTAGATACAACACGGCGAGATTGCAAAGCTTTCGCGTGACGAATCGGTGGTATTACTCGTTAAAAAGGTACATCAACAAGGAATATTGCGACGTCAACGGAATCACGCTCTTCGTCGGCATGTACGTTCGATTAAAACGCACCGTATTTTGCCAAAAAACGATGGAGAGGGTATTCAACGGCACCACCGGCTTCGTTTTAAAAATATCCGAAAAATTCGTGACGATTAAAAGGTCGGATACGAACCACGACGTAACCGTCGGTTACGAGACTGCGGAGGACGGCGATTTCAAATTCGCCTATTTGCCCATCACTTCGGAAACGACGTCGACCATATATTCTATCCAAGGCCGAACGATCGAACCGTCCGTGCACACGATCATTGACGTGAAAGAGAAAAAAAATTTTATCACGAAGGGGTCGAATCTTTACGTGGCGCTCTCTCGAATGCAAACCGCAAATTTTACCATCGTGAACGCCGACGCCAGCGATATCGACGATATATACCGATTGATGGACCAACACATCGAGAACGAGCACAGCGTCAAGGCAACGAGTTTTTACGAAGAAATCCCAAATTTACCTCCTCCTCCTCCTCCTCCTCTTCCTCCTTTTCCATCGCGACCTTTGAGAAGACAAATAGATTCGGAGGATAAACCCGTCAGACTTTTTTTACAACACGGCGCGAGCTCGTTAACGATTCAATATTATTCACTATCTTTGAAATTTGTAATAGAGTTAATAATGAAATTTTCGAATTCGGAGATTTTGATTTCGAAAAACTGGATAAAAGGAATGAAGGTTGCAGAATGCTTGGACGACGCCTTCTCCTCCTCCTTCTCCGGAACGAACGACGATCCCGGGCAGATCCCGTACCGTTTTTCTTCGGCTCTTAAAACCTGCCTGCAAGATTTGTTCGTTTACGAAAAAAATTCGAACGAGAGCAACAAACGTTGCGCTTCGACTTTGAAAGACGCCTTATGGAAAAACCTCGAAATCGCTTATTGCGTATATTTGAAAAGCAGCGAAGTCCCTATAAACAGCTCCATAACGACGAAGACGAAGAATCGAAAAGGAAAACGAACGGAGAAGAGTTCACCGTTGGTAAATTTTGGCGAAAAAGGCTATATTTTAAACTGGTCCGAATTTATAATCGTGTACGCGTTTTTTTTCACCCAGACGAATATGTACGTAGACGTCGGATCCATCGTTAACTACCTTTTTCATTTTTACGAACTAGAAAACCCTTTCGATACCCAGTTCGGTTATTTCTGCCCGCTGCGCGACGACGACGACGACGAAAAAACAAAAGAAAAAGAAGATGAAGAGACCGGAGCAGCCGCTTCCACCAATCGAGGAGTCGCCACTAAATGCAAAAATCGCCTCATTCTCCACCACCCCTGTTGCTGCTTTTCGAATGCAAAAATAAACACGGGACCGGTTTTAATTCGTTGTAGAAAATACACGCCGGCAGGCGGTCGAGAAATCTACCCCCTCTCCGACGCCATCGCCGCCGATATACGCGAAATTCCGAACGTTAATAATAAGAGAAACCGTTTTGAACAATTTACTTTTCCGAAAAGCGCTAATAAAAAAATAAAATTATGGGACGACCCCGAACTTTATAAAAACTTCTTTCACGACAACGACGACGATGACAGCGACGAAGACCATGACTACGACGACCACGACTACGACCACGACGATGGCTATATTAACAGCAGCGAGAGCGGAAATAAAAAATCTCGAATTGGTTCCGATCAGTTGAATTACAACACTCGGAAAAACCCTAAATGTTTGAAAAGTTTAATTTTTGTCACGAAGAGAGGAGAAACGGGTGCTGCCAGCAACCGCAGGAGCGACGAGAAGACGAAAGAAATAGAAGATGAGGAAGAAGAAGAAGAAGAAGAAGAAGAAATAGAAGAATATTACGATTTAAAAACCCAATACCGTAAATTTTTTAAGTATTACGCTCAAAATTTGTGCTACGTGTTGTTCTATTATTTCAACCAAGTATTCAAAACTAAAATTCAAGTCGTTGGCAACAGAGAAATCGCCGCTGTAAATTTGTACAAAAATTTATTTCACAATTTCTTTCTCGGTGAAAAATATTCCGACTCGTGCGTAGAAGATATAATTCGATCGATGAGATCGCACTATCCAAATTTATTCACTACTGATATTAGCTCTTCGTCGAATAAAATAACTTTAGTGTTGATCAGATATAGGCTATTTCCTCACGTCGAAAAAAGGATCCTAAGTGCGAAAACTAAAAGTATTCAAGTTATGATCAAACATTTAATTTCCCTCAATCTTGGATATTTCGACGGCCTAAAAATCGGAAAACCGGCCGTATACTCGGATGAAAACGTTTTAAAATTGAACGTTCGTGGGTTGTTGGAGGAGTTGTTGAAAGATTCGTCTTCGACTCCTTCAAATAGCGATTGGAAACACGCTCACTTTATTTCCGCGTACGTCGAACCTTTAATAGATGATGATGGTGGCGATCGGCGGCAGCAAGAGCAAGATCATCATCAGCAGCGGCAGCATGAGAAATTTATCACGGTAGAAGAAACCTTTTCGAAAATTCGATGCAGTGAGTCTTCTTCTTCTTCTTCTTCTTCTTCTTCTATTTCTTCTTCTTCTATTTCTTCTTCTTCCACCGACTCTCCAAAAAATGATATAAATATGTCGCACATTTTAATCAAAATGTTACTTCAAAACGTTTAAAAAATAAAAAAAAAATATATGTGTAGAAAAACAAAAATGATTGTTCATTTTCCTTTAAACTTTATTTTTCATACAACAACATCAACAACAAAAAATATTAATAATATTAATAATAATAATAATAATAATAATAATGTTTTCATTAACCCAAAATAAAAAATTTCCGAATGACAACCCCTACCTCGATCGATACATTCGAACGCTGGATATTTTCGATTCGATATTACCCCCTAATCTTCAGGGAATAGAGGTGCGTAAAAGGGACGACACCAACGGGACGATAGTAGTAAGACCCTACGGGTTTAAAGCGTGGGTGAAAGACGGCGTGATATACAATTATCCGAGCTACATCGACATCTCATTGAGACAAGCTAAATGCCCGGGTGAAAACGATACCCTAGTCAATAAATTTATACCCTACGACCCCTTTCAAAAGGTTCCTCTGTGGAGAGACGCCTGCTGCCCGGTATTTAGATCTGTTCAGAGATCCTTTTCGGATTACGAACGTATCTTCTTCCCTCTAAACGTGGTGGAGAAACGACTCGGAAAACCATCCAGAAACATCGAGGAAGTAGAATATTACTCGTTCGTTTTGGAAAAGAAAATTTTAAAAGTATTCGACTACATTCCGTCGAAAAAAAAGAAAAACACCGAGTCGGGTGACGGTAGGTGAGTAGACTCTCGACAGGTTCAAAAATAAAACAAGCAGAAAAATAGTCGCAAAATATTTTTATTTTTCTCCATTAATTCAGCCCAATCCACCCCCACTATAAAATCTTCTATCGTTTAAAAAAAAAATAAATATAAATCATTTTCTAATTATTATTAAAAGGTTTGTAAGATTCCGATACAATTTCTTTTCGCTATTATTATTATATTATCTTCATCACTACCTTTTACGATTAAAAATTAAAATAAATTGTGAATACCAGACTTATTTTCCGAAATCATGGGGGCGGGATCTACCCCTACGGCGTCGGCAGCGGCAGCAGCAGTGACAACGACAACGAAAACGACAGAACCTGGTTCGGCCTCGTTGGGAGTCAAAGTTTACGAGCTAGAAGTGTTGAAAAAAATTTGTTGCGTGGTGAAATTCGACTCGCGGATCGCTTACAACGACGTACAAAAATCGTTCGAGATTGGAAAAGAAACCCCACTATTATTCGAACCGATCGGGTGTCTTCGCCCGACTTTCCAAGAAAAGGGGCCTGGAATTCCGAAGTGTTTTATCGAAAAATGTTCGAGTATCGCGTCTCTCGACGAATATTTATTTTTCGAAATGGATTTCAAAACCCTAAAATCACGATTCAGAATCGCGCTACGAAAATCGAGAAGCGACGATTTACGATTGGCGTTGACGATAGTTAAAGTAGATAATTTTGTCGATTTAAAACTACTTTTTGAGGGTATAATTCCGCGCTGGAAAGTCCATATCGTAGAAAGCTATTTGCGTTTTTCTAAACGAGAGGAATGGCCGTTAGAGTGCGAAAGATACAAATTAATTCAAAGTCTTTCGACGATGCTAGAGCTTCTCCGAATCGGCTATTCGAACGAGTCACGAGAGATCGAAAATTTAAATAGAACGCCGTTTCAAAAGAGGGCGCTGCTGCTCGATTTAAAAAGAAAAAAGTACGATTGCGAAATCGCTATTTCGTCTATACATCGGGAATTCGAGCTACATGCGCGACGAAGCCGAAACGAAGTTTGGGATAACGTCTCATCGTCGTTAGCGTATTTTTTAGACACTTTCGGTCCCGACGCGATAAACGAAGAGGATGATATGAATTCGGTGTCTACACCCCTCGATGAAGAAGACGCGCTCGAGTTCCTCAGAATTGTGAGATCCGTTTCGCGGGATATCCGGAAACTTACCGAGGGGGAGGATGTCGTCGTCGTCTCCGATAATAGGTGCGCGATGACGAATGACTCCCCTATCCACGATTTTCTTGACCCTTATTTGCCCGAAATGCTGATAAAGCGAGGGCCGCGTCATTTTTGTTACTGTTTTACCCTAACCGGTATTCCCATTAAGATTTTATGGGACTCGCCGAGCGAAAGAATCGTCGAAAATCCGTGGAGTTTGAGGGCGGAAATAATAATGGATAAAGAAAATGAAAATCGCGCCATCTACAGTAACATCGCGCTAGACTCCAACCCCCATCAAGACGAAAGACGAACGCTAGCCGTGAGGCCGAATAAATATACGAGTTTCAACGCGATCGTGCCCGTTTTTACGCCGGAACTTTCGCGCGCAATAAGGCCCCTATTTCGCAACAAAGTATTCGCGTGGCTTTGTACGACGTGCGTTTTAAAGGATCCCAGGAAGGTCGACTATCGCGTCCACTTTTTCACTTTGATATTAGCCTGGATAAAATTAGCAAAAATCGTCGACGGGTGCGTTCGCGCTAGGGAGGAACTGAAATTAGTAGTCAATACCGCCTACGAGTATTTACGTTTCCACGATTACGTCATTTACGGGAATGCGTTGATCCGCTGGCCCGAACTAACTCTGAGAGAACGCGCGCGTGGTAAAATCGGTATTAAAAATTTCCAAATGGAATCTGAAAATTTAATCAAACCCCTGTTTTTCCTATACGCCCGTCGAGACGAGTTAGAGGAAACGGACGTTGTAAAAAAGGTGACGTTAATAGTTCGCGAATTTATTTGCCGAATGGTGGAGACCCTGAGGGAGAACAATTCTTTAAAAATCGTGAGAATTCTCCTTTTCACCACGATGTTGAGACTAGACTTCGAAGACGGTAAGCGCCCATCCGAAGAGCGCGTATCCGACTTTTACGATAAATTTAGCAGACCGCTTTGCGAAGAGTTCCTGGAAGATCTAAAAGGGTCTTCCCCAGAAAACGCCCGCGAAAACGACGACTACAACAGCGACAGCGACGTAAAATTCTTAAAATATAAGCTGAAAAGGTTTTGCGAAGAACGCGTTATAGATTACGATTTCGATGTCGAATTGAACGAGGACTTGGTATTTAACTTCGTGGACCAAAAAAATATCGGGGGGTTCGATTTGAGCGATTTAAAAAACGCGGCTCTAAAACTGCTGAATTTGCCGACCGAAGACGTTGACCAAATTTTCGACCATAAAGAGATATTCCGCTACGCGTTTCAACTTTTAACGACGAATAATAATTGGTTAGAAACGCGATTGCGGGATTGCGAAATCCCTTTCGAGCAGGCGTACGAGAGGGTGGTTTCCGAAATAAACGAAGGATTGAAAGAAAGCGCTATCGAAGGGATCGTTGAAACGGTAAAGAATCTCGAGAAAAGAGGGTTTAATCTCCGGGTTCGATGATTCGTATATTCTTCTTCTTCTTCAAAATATCAATTTTTTCGACGTCATCTCCTCCTTCCGTTAGTCATTATCGGACGTTAAATTTCGGTAACATTTTCATTAACGTTTCTTATTTTTTCGTTTCTTAATTGGCCGTACTAATTTTTTTATATTGATAAAAATCTTTTTAAACTAAGAAAAATCAATTTTGTTAACGAAATAAAAAATTAAAATAATCTGGAAAATAATATATTCGCAACATAATTAAAATATTACGTCTCAAATTAAAAAAAAAATAATTATTATATTTATTTCAAATTTTGTTATATAAAAAGCTGCGGGGACGGGCCGTTTATTAATCTCGTACAAGTAGTAGCGCCGTCAAATCCAAGCATGACTGAAAACATTGTCAAGCCACCGACGATGACGACGCTGAACGACGCGCCATCCGTGGAAGAGAAAACCCCTACGACCCTACGCGTCACACTCAACGACGACGACGATGTGGTTTCCTTTATCAAAAGTGGAAAGTGTAAAAACGTAATCACGTTAGCGGGGGCGGGGGTCTCTACCTCGGCGAGAATTCCTCGCCATTTATGTTCGTACTCCGAACTGTTAAAAAATGGGGCGAAATACGACGTAACCGAAGAGCTGAGAAACCACCCCTGCGGTATATTATCCACCCAATTTTATCAACGGAATCCAAAACCGCTCTTGAAAATGGCTCAAGAATTTTACTCGATGGAACTTAAACCGACTCCCACGAACTATTTCATCAAACTTCTTCACGAAAAAGGAATTTTGTTACGAAATTATACGATAAATTTTGACGGCCTGGATGTAGTAGCGGGAACCCCCGCCGAAAAAGTTGTACCGTTATACGGCTCGTTCCAAACGGCTCGTTGTCTTTTATGCCGAAAAGAGTATACTCGAGAATGGATGGAAAACGAAATTTCGACGACGACGGATAGCACTCCCCCCGCGTGTTCGGCTTGCGAAGATGGTGTGGTGAAACCTGACGTATTATTCGTGATGGAGCCTTTCGATCCACGATATTTGAGATATCTAGAAGACTTTCGAAGATGCGATTTACTAATCATAATCGGATCCACTCTAGTCGATTACGCTTTCAGATTTTTGAATGATAAGGTGCCCGATACTTGCCCTCGGATTTTAATTAATCCAGAACCCGTCAAGGGATTTCCATCGATAAACGAAACTAACCGAGTTTTAGATTCGTGCGCCCATATAAGCCTCATCGGTGACTGCGACGAAATGTGCTCTCGCTTGGCCGAGAAACTAGGAGGGTGGAGAAGCGACGTACAACAAAATACGAACGAAGTTTTAAAAACTGATCTTTGAAATTTTTGTTAAAAAAGTAATGTAGATGTATTAAGCTCTATTTTCAGAATTAAGAGTGTAATATATAATATAATATAATATAATATAATATAATATAATATAATATAATATAATATAATAAAATGGTTTTAAAAAACTACTTGTTTTTTTCCCTTTTTTTATCTTCTTTATTTATTATACGCCGCGCCTCGTAGAAAAGACGTTGATGAGGATTAATCTCGAAGGATCAAGGGATTTAAAAACGTTTCGGAACAGAAAAACAAAACCTCTCCCGTATTAACGATATACGAGGCGCGTGCGTGCTTCTAGAATCATGTAAAACGGCGCTATACACTCATACTAAATGTAAAAAGGGTAATAATAATAAATGCATTTTTTAAAATTTTATTAAAAAAAGCGGTAAAAATTATATATGTTACATAGCACGAAAAAAATAATCTCCCGAAAATGGCGGGAGCGCCTATGGAGGTGTCGGTCAGCCGTTATCGTTTCGATCGCTCGAGAAAAGTAACATCGACGACGCGCTACTCGATTATTCTTTAGAAAACGCGGGAAAGATAGCCCGACAGATAAATAGTTAGATGGGCCAAATCAGTATAGAAATCATCGTTGATATTCGCCACTGGGAAATAGAGAGAAAAGAGGTTTTTAAGCCGTCTCTCTCCTCTCTCTTACGTTCATCGGGTGGTTAGACTAATGACGATGATGATCCGTAATTCGGTCTAACTATTAATATCAATCTAAAAGTAGTATAAAAGAAGCAACGAGCACCGTTGTTGTTGTTGTTAAGAAGAGTCAAAGGCGAATAGTGGAAGTGGAAAATAATATTCGCGCGCTGCGATTAAAGAGAACGGATTAAACAATCTCATCGGTAATCAGTGGAAGTGGAATCCGAGTGGGATTGGGTCAAAATACGACAACTACATCGAGTCGACGCGACGGTTTCTACTCAAGCGATATTAGACAAATTTGTCTAGAATCGGGAGAAAAGCATCTTCGCGTTTCCCGCGTGGGAGCTCTATCCCTCGGGAAAAGGCCTTTTTATCACGCGTTTGAGTGGTGAGATGCAAAAATTCTACTAACAAATTTCTTTATTCTTTGTAATGCGTTTTTTTAATGCGTAATTAAAACTTGTAATTTATTATTTCATTTTTTTCCATAACCATTTGATATAATATAAGAAAAAAGAAATATTTCGTATTCGTCATAACTTCTTAGGCTACGCTCTCAGACACTAGATATAAAAACGGATAATAATAAATATATTTTATGAATCTTTATTATTACACCCGAAGAAAAGAAATACGCGTTTAACAACGCAAAGTGTAAAATATTAAAATATCTTTTTCCCAGGTGGGGAACTCTCGTTATACCTCGGAGGGTTGTCATTTTCTCTCTCTTTCCTTTCGCGTGAAAAAAACGAAGAATTAATACGAGAAGAACCACCAATCATATTTTCCCATAATTTTCTTAAGAATGTCCGGGAACCGGGTACGAATATAACAGATTGACTCGAAAAAGTAGAAACGCAAAGATGCGAACGACCGGCGACGAGCATCGACGTTCGAGGCACGTCGTATCTAGTAACAGAAGGAAAGAAAAGTTTCGCGTTTGGAAAGGCGAGTAAGCAAAATTCAATTTCTTCTCCGGGCGAATCAAACTCTTCCTCTCGCGTTTTTCCGTTCAAATATCTTCGCAAGTTGGCTAACGATGCGAACTAAATAGTGTTCAGTTTATCATCGCGACTAAAAAAGAGGGTCGAGATTAGCTTTGGCCTTTTCCCTCTTTTATTCGTCGCGATGCTAGACTAAGGAGGAAGAAGAACCGTTATTCTGAAGAACAAGAATTAAAGAAGAAATTGATTGACAGAATACTACTACTTTCGCCGGATGAAGAAAACTTAGAAGACCTCGTAAATGAAAGAAGAATTTTTCTCCAAATTTCTTAGCGACCGAACACGTGCGGACCGAGTCGTCGAGGAAAAGACAAATCGATTGAGATTTAGCGATAATAGAAATTTTTGGTTGTTAAATCATCAGCCTCTCCGTTCTCGAATAAAGAAAATAAATTTAAAGAGAAGAGTCAATGAGCCAAAGATGAGCGAATACAGGTAGCGTTTTTAAAAAGATTTCCCACTCCAACGTATAATTCACCAAATCCACCAGTTCAATAATTTTTTAAAAAGTTTTAACGTTTTATAATACTATCATCCCCAGAAGAAAAATGGAACGATACCGAAGAACATTTGGCGTCTCTTTATATATACCTTCTACTAATTTCACGATGCCCTTCTCGTGAATTTATTTATGGCCATAAGCAGTTCTGGGTGATAGCTCATTTGTCCGAGGCTGTGGATGGGAGTCCATGCGGCCTCTGTTTCATCAATTTAGCTATCTGAAACTATTTGCTAGCATATAAATAAACTACGGCTGCTTTGATCACCAAATGTGACCTGCTAAAGAGACATAAATGGCTAACTCGGCCTTCATTCCATTTTCTTCTGAGACTGACTGTGATATAAAACGTTACTTTAGACCATTGAGCTATTGATTTCTACAGGTGAAATCTTTAAGAAGCGCTACATAAGCTCATCTTCTGTGAAACTCTTCTCTTTAAGTGACACTGCTGTTGAGAACTGTTTAACGGCAAGAACTCTATTATCGCAAATCTCAATCATTATTCTTTCGTATTGGAGAAAATTCTTCTTTCATTTACCTTCGTTTTCTTTCATCCGGCAGTATATTCTGTCGATCAATTTCTTCTTTGGTTCTTGTTCTTCGAACTACGATTTCTTCTTTCCTCCTTAATTAACGTAGCGACAAAGAAAGCCGACCATAGTCGCGATAAACTGACATATTTAGTTCGCATCGTTAACAACTACGAGAATATTTGAACGGGCATTTGGAAGAAGTTTATTCGCGGAGAAAAACCGAACACGCTGCGCTTTTCAAACGCCTTCCTTCTGTTACTAGGCTACGACGTTAGCATCGACGTCGTCGTTTTTTTCGAGGTCAGTCTGGGGGCGGCGTGCAAAAAGTATGGTGATGATTTCTTCTCGTATTAATCTTCGTTTTTCACGCGAAGAAAGGAAAATGACGGCCCTCAGTACGGCGAGTTACCTGAGAAAAGATATTACCTTCTGCATTGCTAATATATATTTTCTGGCCGAGGTGTAACAATAAGATTTCATAAAATATATTTATTATTACATCGTTTTCTGGCTCTGAAGCGTGGCAAGAAAGTATGACGATACAGTATTTCTTTTCTTATGACCATATCAAAGCGGAAAAAAATGAAATAACAAGTAAATCAGCAAAACGACTTTACGTTCAACAGTAATAAAAATTTGTTAGTAAGTCTCACCAACGATCGAGCTTTCGCAGACTTTCTCCCGATTCTATTGTCTAATAACAGTAGAAACACCGTCGCGTCATTCCGATGTAGTTGTCGTATTTGACAATCCTAGGTTCCCTCGCGATTACCGATAATCAAATTCTGCACAATCGCGGCTTGCGGTGATATTTTCCGCTCCTATTCATAGCGACAACAGCGGCGGCGACAAGAGCACAACGCTTCTTGCACGGGTGATGGTAATGGTTGGCCGATTCCACTGGTCATCATCGATATTGTACCGATGAGCGGGCGGCTAAACTCTTTCTCTGGCACCCAGTGGCGCTATCAACGACCTGCCTGATTTGACTTACATCTGGCTGTCTGTCGGTACGTTTTCTAAGAATAATCGACCAACGCACGCGTCTACTCGGCGATCGAAACGACCGGCCTGGGCGCTTCCATATTTACTCAGTATTTTCGTCATGTATTATATATTTTACCGCTTTCAACTCAAGAACACCTTGCCCACATTTAGTATGAGGCAATATCTTGCAGTTGTTCTAGAAGAGCACGCCTGCCCTCTTTGGCCACGAGGAGGCTTTATTTTTGTTCGGCTGTCCTGATCACTAAATTCATCGGCGTCTTTTTTTCACGAGGCACGGCTTTGCAAATCAAAGAGGCTAAAGGGAAAAATAGTGATTTTTCAAAACCACAATATGTTCATGTCCATATTGTATTGTATTATCAACCCATGTATGACCATATTGCTGACCATTACTGACAAAAGCTACAGAAAACCCGACTTAATATCCGTGCAGCAAACCCGGGCGAGTCGCCACCGTGGCCGCCGGCCAGCGCAGCGACCATGGAGGCATAATGAGCACGCTGCTCGGCTATCGTGGAAGCCCAGACCCGAGCGAGGGGCAACCTCGTCAAAAATCTGGCATGATCGACCAGTGACGGTAAATCGCGTCTTCGAAATCTCTGATATCTCAGTATCATGTCCGAGAACCATGCAGTAACCATACCGCACCAACCAGCGCGACTATCCGTGATAGTCAGCTCATTTTCCATCCATTCTCGGTATACCTTTCGGCATAGACAACGACGCCGTTTGAAACGAGCCGTATAACGACACCTTCGGCGAAGGTTCCACTACGGGCGTCAAGCGCTATTTCGTATTAATTCCTTTTCGTGAAGAAGACTGACGAATATTCGTGAAGATCATTTAAGCGGTATTTTCAGAGCATTTTGAATTTCCGGTGGTGAATGCGGGGGTGTTTTGTAACAACTTCATTGCGTCATATTCCGACGTTCGGGAACCGCAATACCGGCATTCGCCCCCACCAACTGTGATTACATTTTTACACTCGCGATAAGGCGACTGGCGCCTACGGTGTGTTCGGCGGTAAATGAAATCGACAACGGCAATGTTTCGGTCATGACGGCGCTACACGGCAGCTCGCCGTCCCAGCACATATGGCAGAATTTGAAGTAAATATAATGGTATTTTTAATTTGAACGTGTGTTTGGTATGTTGCAACTTCTGGGTAACACAGTTTTTATTTCGTTGAAGTATTTTTCTTAGTTTAAGATTTTTATCAGCCTCAAAATGGCGAGCGCGACAATCAAACGAGAAAAGCAGAGGCGTTGTGTTACCAGGCTAACGTCCGGTAACTGACTGGCGGGAAGACGACGTCGGCGCGTGGTATTTTGAAAGAAGGAAAGAAGGTACTCGAGCAGAAATGCTTTCTCGGATTCTTTGCTACATTTCAATCCTTCGTTTATTTCAGAAACCACTCGCCTGCTCGAAAGTTTCACAATCCCTGATCGCGCATTTCTAACCAATATTATTAAAGATAGTTAAGCAGTATCTTTATGATCATTCGATCATTCGATATCGATGTCAGACCGCGTTTGCATCTTTGATATTTTGATTACAAAGATATACCAGTCCTCGTTCAATCATCAGCTATGGCGATCTCCTGCCTACAAACATATTACAGAACACATGTTGCAGTCTTGCGAGCGTTGTCTTCCCGGCAACTCCATTATTATAAACCAGTCGTTGCTGACATCGGTGAAAAATCTGACGATCCCGCGGGATCAGCGATTCCTGGACGTGCCCAAAGGCCTGGTGTAACACGATTCATAGCCATGGCCCGAGCCGCGTCGGCGACTCGCAGATCGATGCGACGTACTCGATTCCCCATTTCCAGACAACGAACGCAGTCGTACACTTTTCTTTTTAAATCGACAGCGCACTGGCTGGCGTTCAGAGTAAACCCGACTCGTTGTAACGGCGTCGAAGACTTTAGTGATTTGGCAATCTTTTCGCGCTCGGCGACCATTCTCGTTTGAAAAGAGCATGAATGAACTCAGCAGATACCCTCAAAAGCGGTTAAACGACAGAGTATCTAGCAACATCGTCGGCACCAATCGTAAATCATCATCCTCGGCGAATCTGAATCGTGTTTACAGGACGCGAAAATCCATTTCGAAAATGAAACTACTAGATAGAAACGATACTCGGCGTTTTCGTCAAGTACCTAAGACCAGGCCTCCTACGGAGAGTCGGAGGTACCCGTTTCGACGGGTTTCTTTCAATCTCGACCACAGTACGTCGTTATGAAAGCTTGTCCGCGGGTCGGGCTTCACCACGCAATAGCCTTTGCTCGCTGACTCTGGCGAACAGTACGTTGTCGCTCGTTGATAGATTCTTAACTATGTGCCATGTAGACACTAGACTATTTTGTCGTAGATGGCTAATATAATGTGTGGCGAAAATTGCTAATCGGAATCTTACGACTGCTTTAATAACATTGAAAATGATTATATTTATTTTTTAGCAATGGAAAGACACGCAGTGAGGGACAGGCTAATTAATGATAAATATTTTGCGACTTTCTGTCGGCGTCTACTCTACGTAAATGTTTTTATTTTCGACGGAATGCGGAAATACTTTAAAATTTTCTTTCAAACGAGCGTATTACTTCATGTTCTGGATGTTTTCGGCTCTCCACCGTTGAAGAAGTGCGTTCGTAATCGAAAGTCTACGAACGATCTAAATACTGGGCGGCGGGCGTCTGCAGAAGTTTGGCTTAAATTTGACCCGACTGGCTTCACTGCTGGTTGTCATTTCAGCCAGCCGTCTTTCCACGCGCGGGATCTTCCTATCGTCCGTTGTGTATAGTCCCACGCACCACAATTGAGGTAATATCGAATCGCTTCTCCAGCGTTATCGATCGATTGTCATTCGAAATTTTATTTTGGGTAATGAAAACATTATTAATGACCAATGTGTATTATTAATATTATTAATATTTTTATTTGTTGTCTTGTTATGAAAAACAAAGTTTAAAGAAAATGAACAATCATTTTACACCACATATAACATTACCAAGCATTTATTAACGACTGTTAAAATGTAAATCTTCTGTGAGAAACAGAAATGAAGAAGAAGAGGAAGAGAAGCTCTGCATCCTTTTCATACTGCCGCTGCTGATGATGATCTTGCTCTTGCTGCCGCCGATCGCCACCATCATCATCTATTAAAGGTTCGACGTACGCGGAAATAAAGTGAGCGTGTTTCCAATCGCTATTTGAAGGAGTCGAAGACGAATCTTTCAACAACTCCTCCAACAACCCACGAGCGTTCAATTTTAAAACGTTTTCATCCGAGTATACGGCCGGTTTTCCGATTTTTAGGCCGTCGAAATATCCTAGATTGAGGGAAATTAAATGTTCGATCATAACTTGAATACTTTTAGTTTTCGCACCTAGGATCTTTTTTTCGACGTGAGGAAATAGCCTATACCTGATCAACACTAAAGTTATTTTATTCGACGAAGAGCTAATATCAGTAGTGAATAAATTTGGATAGTGCGATCTCATCGATCGAATTATATCTTCTACGCACGAGTCGGAATATTTTTCACCGAGAAAGAAATTGTGAAATAAATTTTTGTACAAATTTACAGCGGCGATTTCTCTGTTGCCAACGACTTGAATTTTAGTTTTGAATACTTGGTTGAAATAATAGAACAACACGTAGCACAAATTTTGAGCGTAATACTTAAAAAATTTACGGTATTGGGTTTTTAAATCGTAATATTCTTCTATTTCTTCTTCTTCTTCTTCTTCTTCTTCCTCATCTTCTATTTCTTTCGTCTTCTCGTCGCTCCTGCGGTTGCTGGCAGCACCCGTTTCTCCTCTCTTCGTGACAAAAATTAAACTTTTCAAACATTTAGGGTTTTTCCGAGTGTTGTAATTCAACTGATCGGAACCAATTCGAGATTTTTTATTTCCGCTCTCGCTGCTGTTAATATAGCCATCGTCGTGGTCGTAGTCGTGGTCGTCGTAGTCATGGTCTTCGTCGCTGTCATCGTCGTCGTTGTCGTGAAAGAAGTTTTTATAAAGTTCGGGGTCGTCCCATAATTTTATTTTTTTATTAGCGCTTTTCGGAAAAGTAAATTGTTCAAAACGGTTTCTCTTATTATTAACGTTC